>CAUYQU010054731.1:0-67459 GCA_963574635.1 Cheracebus regulus | reverse complement strand
TTAGTATTTTTTTTTTTTTTGAGATGGAGTTTGGCTCTTATTTCCCAGGCTGGAGTGCAACAGTGCAAGCTGGGCTCACTGCAACCTCCGCCTCCCGGGTTCAAGTGATTCTTCTGCCTCAGCTTCCTGAGTAGCTGGGATTACAGGCATGCACCACCACGCCCAGCTAATTTTGTATTTTTAATAGAGATGGGCTTTCTCCATGTTGGTCAGGCTACTCTTGAATTTCCGACCTCAGGTAACCTGCCTGCCTCAGCTTCCCAAAGTGCTGGGATTACAGGCGTGAGTCACAGCGCCTGGCTGATAATGTTTTAGTACTTTTTAATTAGGTAAAACATTCACATGGTATAACATTCATAAGAAACACCTCACTCCCACCCCCTGCCCCCACCATAACTCCTCTCCTTAAAGGTGACTGCATTCATCAATGGTTGTGTCTCCTCCAGTATTTAAATATTCTTTTTCAGAGAGCCATATGTTAGAATGCACTTATGCGTCTCCAGAATCCTAAGCAAGGGAGGCAAAGGGATGGCCATATCACAAATTAATGTGATCAAGGGGAGTCTGGCAGAGCTAAATTATGACAGTGTCCCACCAAGGTGAAGGACTCCAGAGAGAAACTACAAGCCTTACTGAGAAAGGAAGGAACTACTAGACTTCTCCTGCTGTAGTTATGAATATCTTCATCTTGCAGCCCAGCCTTGCCCAGACCCTGAGCCCAGGCAAACCTGCTCCCAACAGCAGGTGGGCTCAGCAATTACTCTGCAGATAGAAGCTCCAGGTACATCCCTAGGGAGCCCGCCCCTGTGAACTTCAGCCTTACCCTGTGCACTGAGCACTCACCATCCAGAAGACAGGGCTTTGCTCCATCCTAGGCAGGTGTCCTGACACCTGGCTGGCCATTTGGAACCAACCTTCCCATTGCCGGTGACTGTAGCTATAGCTGCTGGCCATGCAGCCCTGGCCCGTCCCATCTGATGAACTGGCTTAGATAACTTAGATGGGAGAGATAAGGCAAACTGAAAACCAGTAACTCCAGAAAGCAGCGCCAGCAGTTTTCCAGCCTGTAATGCTTAGAACAAAAAGACAAAATAAAGAAAAAAGCAAAGAAATGATAATAAATTTGATTTTTGTCATAGAAGAATTTTACCTGTCTTGAATTCTGGCTTATTGATCTAGTATTTCTTAATTTCCATCCTACTGTTCATGGACCATGACTTTGTTATGATTTTATCTAGTGCTAAGTGAGAAAAATAGTTAAAATAAAAACAATCCAAGAGTTTTCCTTGCCAATTAAAAAAAGAAGGTCAAATGTAAAAATTGGGTCTAGATTCTGGGCATAGTGATGTATTAATCAGGATTCTCTAGAGGAACATAACTAATAGGATATATAAATATATATATGTAAAGGGGAGCTTACTAAGTATTAAGTCACATGATCAGAAGATCCCACAATAGGCCGTCTGCAAGCGGAGGAGCAAGGACAGCCAGTCTGAGTCCAAAACTGAAGAACTTGGAGTCCGATGTTCAAGGGCAGGAAGCATCCAGCATGAGAGAGAGAGATGTAGGCTGGGAGGTTAGGCCAGTCTAGTCTTTCCACGATTTTTCTACCTGCTTTATATTCTAGCCATGCTGGCAGCTGATTAGATCCGGGTGCCTACCCGGATCTAATGGTCTGCCTTTCCCAGCCCACCAACTCAAATGCTAATCTCCTTTGGCAACACCCTCACAAAACACCCAGGATTAATACTTTGCATCCTTCAATCCAATTGAATTGATACTCAGTATTAACCATCACATTAAAAAAAACAGGCTTAAAATCACATGTCGCTGTAGGGACACAGAGTCAGTGCCAGCAGGAGGCTTCCTTAAAAAGTTGTTCACACAAGCCAGGAACTGGTGTGCCCATCCCTAGCTATATTATGAAGTAATCTAAGATACTTCCATGCAACCAAAAGCTTCAGAACTATTAAAAAGAGTGAGAAAAATTTTGTGTGTTGATATGGTTAAGATGACCCAGGTATTTTTACGTAAAAAAAGCATGGTACACAAGTGTGTCCATCTCTATGAGAAAAAGTGTGTGTGTGTGTGTGTGTGTGTGTGTGGTTAGATAGATATAGGACATCCATGATAATTTCCCAAAAATATACACAAATAACTATTGGTATTGATTATTTGGACAGTGGAACTGAGGGAGAATAGAAAGCAGCCTCATGTTTTATTGTAAATCTTTTTGTACTGTTTGCATTTGTGTTGTATATGCATGATAGTATTTTCATAATAACAAAAAAGTAAAAAAAAAAAAAAAAAAACATGTAGTTAATGAATGCATGCACAAAAAAACATTCCTGCAACCACATGCAGATTTTAGAAGCTCTAAACTTGGTACTGCATTCTAGAAAGAATTAAAATAAGTCTAACAAATGTCCAGAGGGCAAATTAACACACCAGTGAATGTCAAATATCCATAAATAAGTGATTTCATGTTCAGAAGCATGAGATCCATAAAGGTAGCCTTCAAGCATGACTGAGATGTATGGCTGAGCTTCCAGGGGCAAATTGATGGAAATCATTGTTTTTCTCTAGAGCTGCTAGCCTCCTTCCTCAAGGTCAGGCTGACAAGGTGAAATTAAACATTAACATTTAGAAGTGCTTTCCTGTGGAGGTGGAAGTGCAGAAGTTTAGCTCTTTTGAAACCTTTAACCTTTCCAGAAGGTATAATACTGCCAGCATCCCAAGTTCTCAGCAGGTTTTTGAATGATTTTTTCCAGGGCAGACCTTGAGTTATGAAACAATGGACTGCAGCAGGCCTAGGACACTGCAGATATTTTGTGCTGTTACTTAAGAATTAAAATTCCTTCTTTCTGCTGTTTGTGCATGCAAATTATCTTTCATAATGACATTTAATCTACATATCATTAACACCTTATCACATGAAAGGGTTGGAAAACTAGTTTCCCAGCAGAGTTTCTGTAGGTAGTGGATAATTGACTTTGCATCAGGGCTTTTCATACATTCTGTGTCAGTCTGAGTAGAACTAAGTGCAGTGATGTTGCAATAGCAGCAAGTAATGAGGAAGAATTGGGTCTTTTACGTTTGGTGAGTGGCTCATGGCTATCTAGGCAGAGTTTCCTGTGTACAAAAGGATACCTTCCATTTCAAAAGGGTGCATGTTATTTATATATCAGTCCTTATCAGCCCAAAATAGAACTGCCTTCTATTTTACTAAATGTGTACAATAGCAACAGACACTCTTCGTCATTCAAACCTCAGTACCTCTTGTTGAAGTAACATTTTCCTGAAGAAATCATTCTTCCAGACCATTTTTAATTTTTAATCATATTCCTAATGAAATTGTGTGAAGGACCAAAACATGTAGAATAACACATTGTAATTTGGGAAACAATTGAGTATGCCGGGGTAGTCAAACATGTCTGCATGACTGGTATTGATCTTGTCTGCACATGTCAAATTGATCTTTGAGCACATCCATTTCAGTAAATTCGTTATTTTCTTTCTTCAGGGCATTGTAAAGACCCAAGCAAAAGAACTTAGTCACCATGTTTGATTTAATCAGGTCTCAAATATAAAGTTATTTGTCTACTTTTTCCTTTCTAGAAACTTCTGTTACAATAATCAATACATAGAATTGAAAATTTTAAAATGTTGTAAAAATGTCAGAGGATTCTCCAAGGCATCTATGCCTCATGTGATCTTATAATCAAGTTGATGATGTCACCATTTTTTCTGATTTTTAAGATATTTTTCCTCTTCTTCATTTTTGTTGAAGTAATTTTCCTGGTAAACACCTTCTGTAATAAATTTTTTTAAAAATCCTGTGTTTAGAGTGTTTGAAATGGACCTACAATATATGCATATAATCTCTGAGAAGTCAACATTGAAGGAAGGAGAACAGAAGTATCAATATAGGTTGCCAAAGACAATTATTTCCATAGTTAATTCTGCTGCTTTAAATGCACTGGGTCTTCATTTTCTACTCCTCAAGATATTTGAAGTGAGGGAGCTCCCTTACTGGTTGCATGAATTACTGAGTATGAAATATTCATTCAGGGATTATGGCTAAACTGTTCATCCCATCCCCATATCCAATGAAACAAAAAGCCCAAGAGTATCAGATAGGTAAATAATAGACATCCCAATGTCATATGCCTAACACATCCTTCTGCTGTGTGAGTCTGTAAAATCATGGCTGTTCATGTGATAGACACATGTGCTCTGAAGTCACAATATAATGGTCTGGTATGTAACATAGGAAAGAGTTCAAGTGTAATAATGAAATGAATAAATCATCATTTCAATGAGAAATACATTCTCTGGGTAATTGATTCCACATTCATTCATTTAAGACAGTTTGTGAACATACCTGTTGTGTCAGGTGATGAAATCATAAAACATAGTCCTAATGCTCAGTGTTTACAGACAACTGACAGATGCAGCCACATCACAGGCAGGAGCAAAAGAGTAGGGTAAGCTCCAAGGGAGGGATGATCCCTGAGCATGGATGGGGTGGAGTGGGGCTGGGGGAGTAGGAGGTAGGAGGGATACTGAGGCAAATATTACCAAGGAAAGCTTCCATTAAGGTGACTTCTAAGCAAGAAATATAATTAGCAGATATTTGGGTAAGCAAAATATATTGCCAGCTCATTGATGTCTGTGATTCTGTCCCCATATCCACCCTAATGCACCCTGATGGTGATGGGGAGAAGTGTCATAAACTCACAAAAGAAAACAAAGGAGCTTTGCTTATTCAGAAGGGCTCTGGACAGTAGCTCTGGGTAGAGACAGACCACAGGGTAACAGCACAGATGTAATCCAAAAGTGGAACTGAGAACAGGAGCCCAGACAAGTCCAGGTGGCAAACAAATCAGAAGCTTTTTCTTGGACTCCCAAGGGTCTCTGTCTACCAACTTCCAGTGGGGGATTTTAAAAGGATACTTATAATCTCAAAACCATATTACTGAAAAGGCCATCCATGAGTATTTACTGCATCAGAGGATAATAGTAACAACAAAACAAGAAGCTCCCATTAATACATTGTATGTTACATTAGTTAATTGATAACACCTCACAGTTATAGTGTGTTATAAACTCAAGAATTTAGCACTTTATATCTCAAAGAGTTATTCTGATAATACAACTGTAATGTTAAGTAGATGTATATCAAAAAATAAGCCAGGAGAATTATGAGGCAAAGAAAATTTGCTGTAGTCTAGGTTATCTCAAGACATTTACATATGATAGTAGAGAAGGCCACGAAGGTGCCTTCAAGTGTACTGCAGACCCTTCCAGGTAGATGTATGCAGAAAACATTCCGTCATCATTCCCTCAGCTTTGTAATAATAAATAAACATTTTCTTTGTTGTCTAGTCATAAGATGTTGATTGAGCTTCCACTGTGTATAGGGGGCACTCTTGGCCACAAAAGCACAAATATTTATAAATCCTCTTATAGCCCCTATTCAAGTCTCAGCTGTCTCAACTCTCTCTCTCCTCATCTCTCTCTCCCCCTCTCTTTCTGTCTCTGTCTTTTAGATTTGTACAGCCCTCTAGCTGTTGTCCTGAGTTTTACTTCTTCTCTTCTTAGAGGGTCTCTGCTTGTCTCACAATGCAACCCCCAGTCTGCTCCTTATCTGTCATGCCCTTGCCCACTCTCTGAATCTGTGCTATGAAGGTCACCTAATTGCTGCACAAAATGGATCTAGTTCAGTCCTAATCTTACTTCTTGTACCAGTTCATCTGGTGCTGTTAACCACACTCTTCACAAAACTCTCTCTGACTTGGCTTTCTTTGGCTTTCACTGTAGTCCTTGCTCCTAGCTCTCTTGTACGTTTTAAGGTTCTCTCACAAACCACTTTTCTTCCATCTGCCCCTGAACTGTGAGTATTTTCTGAGCCCTCTGCTTGGCTCTTGTTCCACACCACACCTGCCTTCAAGGGACAGTTTTGTTGCTCCAGTGAATTCTTCTCTCTCCTCCCCAATTTTTTTTTGTTGTGGGAAAATACACATAACAAAATTTATCATCTTAACCATTTTTAAATGTACAGTTCAGTGATATTAAATACATTCAGAATATTGAACAAACATCATCATTATTCATCCTCATTACTCTTTTCATCTTGTGAAACTGAAGCACTATCCATTAATAATAATGTTTCATTATTTCGCCCTCCTCTCAGCCCCTGGAAACCCCCATTCTACTTTCTGTCTTTACGATTTTTGACTACACTAAGTACCTCATATAAATGGAATCATACAGTGTTTGTCTTTTTTTGACTGGCTTATTCCATTTAGCATAATGTCCTCAAATTTCATCCATGTTGTAGCATGTGTCAGAAATTTCTTCCCTTTTTAAAGCTAAGTAATTTTCTATTTTAAATATGTGTCACATTTTGTTTACTCATTCATCTTTCAACAGACGCTTGAGTTGCTTTCACCTTTTGGCGATGGTGAAGAAAGCTGCTATGAATACGGGTGTACACATATCTCTTCAAAACCCTGGTTTCAAGTCTTTGGGGCATATATCTGGAAGTGGGATTGCTGGGTCATGTTGTATTTTTATGTTTAAGTTTTGTGGGAACTGGCATACTGTTTTCCATAGCAGCTGCACCATTAGAATCCCACCAGCAGTGTACAAGTTTCCAATTTCTCTGCATGATCACCAGCAATTATGTTCTTTCTTTTTTTAAATTCTAGCCATCCTGGTAGGTGTACAATGGTATCTCACTGTGGTTTTGATTTGCATTTAACTAGTGATTAGTGATGCTGAACATCTCTTATGCACTCATTGACCATCTGGATGTTTTCTTTGGAGAAATCTCTATTCAAGTTCCTTGTCCCTTTTTAAATCTGGTTGTTTGTTTCTGTTGTTTGTTGAGTTTCCAGTGGATTCTTCTTCCCAGATATTTGCCTCTACTCTGCCCTGAACTATATCCAAATCCATGTTCATGTTTCCTTTGGGTTGTCCCATGGACACCCCTAGACCATTCCAACTGATCTCACCACTGTCCCTACTGAGTCACTTTTTCTCCTCTATTCCTCTTCTTACCTCATTCACTGCCATTGACTCATTCTCACAGCCAGAACCCAGCAGAGAAGTGGGAGGCTGGTGAAGCCTCCTTTTGATAGAACATCTGAAGACAAGGCCTCCAGCTTTAGGAAAGGATAAGCCCATTTATCTGCATTTTGTTGGGAATGAGCTTGATAGTATCATCTGGGCCCACAGGTGGTGGGAGGTCTGCTGCCTCTTGGGCCATGGAGACCACTCAGTAACTGTCCATGTCCTCTCCCCACAGGGAGCATCAGGGGTGACTGGATGAGGTGAAGGATTCAGCCAGGTATGGTTGGACGCTATGGAACCTTGGCCTTTAAGCTGGGTATGGTAAGTGGGTGTTTGGAGAAAATCCTGGCCCATCAGAGGTCCCCACTTTTAACCTACTTTATCCACAATGTTTTTAATAATAACTTCAATTTAAGAGTGCTATAGGATGGCTCATCATAATGTAATTTGAATGTGCACATTACCGAATTGGAAGTTAGTTGTTAACTAGAACATCATAGTTTATGGTAATGCACAAAATCAACTCCAAGTTGTATAAATGATGGCAGAGAAGAATACTTCCAAAATATAAGACCCAGGTAGGGAACAAAGATGGAAATGGCAAAACATTATCTGTAA
The DNA here is from genome assembly GCA_963574635.1 of Cheracebus regulus. Taxonomy (NCBI): domain Eukaryota; kingdom Metazoa; phylum Chordata; class Mammalia; order Primates; family Pitheciidae; genus Cheracebus; species Cheracebus regulus. The sequence goes on along the minus strand of CAUYQU010054731.1, from coordinate 59,764 downwards.
TGCTCAGTTAGAATTGTCTACTGCACAAAAGACAGAGGAGATGAACACGGCCACCCCCCTGGGTTGAAGGGAAGATGTGACTCCCTGAGCCGGATGGCCAGTGTGAAGCAGGGAGCAGAAGACCAGCATTTGGACCACTGACCTCATCTACAAACTTGTGATAGCTCAGTGAGCTCAGTGGATACAAATGAGGAGCATCCCATCTTAAAAAGAGTGATTTCCCAGACTCCTTTTTCTGGGGCTCCTGACGGTACACCCTCTCACCTGCCTAGGAATCACTAAGGATTCTAGGGAGGATGTGGTCACCAGCAGTGCCATCCTCCCTGCATCTTGCCCAGCCCTAGGGAGGGGCAGCAGAGGCTGCCCTGGTTCCAGCCCCTTGCACCACCCTGGTTCCTAAGGCAAGTAGAGGCACGGCCAGGGCGAGAAGGAGCAACAGACACCATTTGAAGGAGGTCTTGAGCCCTCACTTTGTTCTCAGACCATCTCTAAAAAGCCTTGGGATAAAACTTTCTAATACAATTGGATAAATCTTAACCAGGATTTTTAGATTTAAGGTTAGCTGAAGAGGCCCACTGGAAGCAAGTAACCAGCCAGAGGAGTGAGTGATTAGCAGGGTGGCCACTGGGGTCCCAGGCTTCTCTTCTTACTTCCCAGGCCTGATGGTTTCATTCCAGCAGCCCCTGCTGAGTGTGTCCAGGCAGAGACATAGCTGCACACAGTGGATTAGATGGACTTCTTGGACAAAAATACAGCTGGAAAGTTCCATATGGTCCAGAGTCTAGCCCCATGATCATCTGGGTAACTAGATAACAGCAATGGAGAAGCAGCAGAAATCAATGGAGAACAGTGTCTCTGCTATGTCAACCTGTAATTATGGCACTGAGTCATTATTTAATAAGCTTCCCTAAAGCGTTTCCTGCTCAAAAACAGCACCAGTTGCTATTGGACTACAGACTTTCGAATGAACAATATTTGTAATTTTTTGAGTGGCATTTCATCAAAAAAATTTGTCCCTGAAAAATTCAAATATCTGTCACAACTAAATGCTTTATTCACTTACTTGGAAGACATAGGAGTGGAGAAATGTTCTGTGTTTTATTGGTGACTCATACTTTTCTGGAAAGAGCATTCAGCTCAGGTTTTCACAGCAATCTTCCCGGAATCAGTGAGCTATGGGCTCTGATTCCACTCAGCGATATGATGTGGGGTGAGGGCCAGCCGCACTAGCTGCAGTCTCCCCATCTGTGACGTTGGGATAATCGAAGTGCCTCGATTATGAGGCTGCAGGGACAGCTGTTTGAGCCTGAGCATTTCAGAACTCAGTCCCGCACCTGGAGAAGAGCAAACATGACATAATATCAGCTCTCGTCATTTTCTCTCTGTCATGTCAGACCATACTGTTCATCTTAGTTCTATGCATGCTTATTTTGCATCTAAGTCCTAAAATAACCCTTTACCAATGTGGTAGAGGTCATTTTTCTGGCCTGTAATTATTTCAATAAATGGTTATCTGCAGATTTATCTAAAAATATGTTTCCTGAGTTTATGAGAGAATAAAGAGTTGTACTGTCTATTTTCGACTGGAGAGTGAACATATTTACGCAGTCTATTTAATTCATGTTCTATAGATATATGAAATAAGTGCATATCAGACATGTATATTCAAATGGCTTCTTTATGAGAGCCCTGATTTTATCTACTGAAACCTGCAAAAGATCATCTACCTCTGAAGTCCTAAGTATAATTAAATGACTATAAAAGTGATTTGTTGCAGTAGTTATCTTGCTTAGCAATTCAAAGTCAGTACCCCACAGGAGTCAAATGATGTGTTTCATCTGCCTTTAACTTTTAAGGCAACATATAACGTGGGATGTGTATATGGTGTGTGTAGTGTGGTTTGTAGTATGGTATGTGTGGTGTGTGTGTTTGGGTGTACGCATGATGTGGTGTGTATGTGTAATGTGATGTGTATGTGTGGTGTGGTATGTGCTATGTGGTGTGGTGTGTTTGTGTGTGTGGCTAGGTGGGGGCTATGTGTGGGGTAGTTACTGTGTGCAGTATGTGTGTGGTGTGGTGTGTGTGTGTAGTGTGTATGTGTATGATGTGGTATGTGTGTGGTATGGTGTGCTTGTGTGTGGTGGTGTGTGTGTGGTGTGGTCTGTATGTATGTGGTAGGTGGTGTGTGTGGTATGTGTGTGGTGTGGTCTATGTGTGTGTGTTGGTGTGTGTGGGTTGTGTGTGTGTGGTGTGGTCTATATGTGTGTGGTAGGTGGTGTGTGTGTGTGTGGTGTGGTCTGTGTGTGTCTGGTAGGTGGTGTGTGGTGTGGTGTATATGTGTGTGTGGTGGGTGTGTGTATGGTGTGGTGTGTGTGATTTGGTATGTGTATGGTGTGGTGTGTATGTGTGTTTGTAGTGTGGTGTGTGGGGTATGGTGTGTGTGATTTGGTGTACGTGCGTGTGGTGTGGGGTGTATATGTGTGTGGTGTAGTGTGTAGGTGTGTGGCGTGTATGTGTGTATGTATATTTGTGTGTGGTGTGGTATATGTGTGTGGTGTGCATGTGTGTATGTATGGTGTAGTGTGTGGAGTGTGGTGTTTGTGATGTGTGTGTGTGTGTGTGGTGTGGTGTGTGGTGCGGTGTGTGTGTGTGATGTGATGTGTGCAGTGTGGCGTGTATGTGTGTGTGTGATGTGGTGTGTGGAGTGTGGTGTTTGTGATGTGGTGTGTGTGTGTGTGTGGTGTGATATGTGTGTGTGTGATGTGATGTGTGTGGTGTGGTATGTATGTGTGTGTATGGTGTGGTGTGTGCAGTGTGGTGTTTGTGATGTGGTATTTGTGTGATGTGGTGTGTGTGGTGTGGTGTGTGGAGTGTGGTGTTTGTGATGTGGTGTATGTGTGTGTGGTGTGGTGTGTGTGTGTGGTGTGTGTGTGGTGTGGTGTGTGGAGTGTAGTGTTTGTGATGTGGTGTATGTGTGTGGTGTGGTATGTGTGTGTGTGCTATGTAGGTATGTGTGGTCCATGTGTGGTCTGTATGTAAAGGAGGTGTGTTGCTGAGTTGGGGATGGGCATTGACTACACCCCACACCTTCAAGGCCCTGTCTGAAGGATTGGGGTCTGTGTTTCCAGTTCCTCGGGACGGCGCTGCCTCACTGGGAGGTCCCATGCAGGCTCTATTGCCCTTTCCTGGGTCTCTCATAGGCCCAAACTGCTGGCCAGGGGCCGAGGCAGTGGTGGCCCTCCTGCAGAAGAGAGCACCACAGGCCTGAGGCCACTGTCCTCAGAAGGGCATGGTTGAAAGACGGCCCTTGGCTGGTGTCTGGGACCTTAGGTTTAGGGAGGCTTCCCACACCGCCCCAAGCTGCTCAGAGGGCTCACTGTGCCTACATGGTTTGTATGAACAATATGGTTAATGTCGAGTACCCGCTTTCCTTCTGGGAGTGTGGAATGTGGGTGTGTGCCAGGCAGAGGTATCATGTGGCCAACCCAATAAAAACCCTGGGCACTGAGTCTCTAGTGAGCATCCCTGGTAGAAAGCCTTGCACGCAAGTCATAGCTCATCACCAGGGGAATCGGGCAGGCCCTGTGTGGCTCTGCTGGGAGAGGACTTGGAAGCTGGCATCTGGCTTCCTCTGCCCTTCCTCTGCGAGCCTCTCCTTTCCCATGCTGACTGTGTTGTGCATCCTCTTGCTGTGAGTATGACAGTATGCTGAGTCCTATGAGTCTTCCCAGTGAATCATCGACCTGGGGGTGGTCCTGGGGACCCCCAACATAACCATCTTCCTCAGAGATGTGTAGGGATGAAGTGAGAGACTCAAAGTCCAGTGAAAACTTCAACACCTCTTAGGCAATCCCCAGGTCTGAGCAGACTAGGTGGGATGAAAGACCCCTTTCATTCTAAAGTCATCTCACTACTGGTTTCAGTAATGCCAGCCTAGGAAAATTAGGTTGCTTTAAACATGAAAAGTCTTCTTCTCTAAGCTGGAACATGGAATGGGCAGAAGAGAGATTTGTAATGATGACAGATAAGCCACAAAGCTGCCCAGAGGCACTAAAAAAAACAAGGAGTTAATTTTCCTGATATTTAATATGTGACAATGTTTTTAGCATTTATTTTTTAATTTTCAAAACACTAAAGTTTTTACAATAATTTATTACTGTTATAATTAAAACACAGGAAGCTGAAAAATTTAAACAATCCCATCAGCAGATCGTTAACTTTTTTGAAAAATTAAGCCTTAATGTTAGAACTTGCACCATTTTGAAATAATATGAAAACCTGCTGCTTTCTACTACTGCCTAAGAATCACAATCCCATCACAAACTCAACCTGGACATTTGAGAAGAGACATGGGCTGGCTTTCCCCCCCCACCCCCATAATGGTTTAAACCTCTGCAGGTCAGCAATTCATAAAGATGGTTGAATTTGAGGGGACATTAATGCAATGCCATGCTCAGTGATTGTCACAGGCCCTCTGTGGCGTGCTGCACAGATCACAGATGACTGATGGCCAGACACTGCATTCGCTTGTAGCGCTGTGCTAGAATTGTAAACATGCATGTGCACATATGAGCACATGAACACACATGGACACACACACACACTTGCATATACATGTCAATCCCAGAGTAGCTGAGAACATAGGTTCTGGGGTCAGATCTAAGTTGAAACCCTGGATTTCTACCTGCTGGTTTGTGATCATGGAGAACTTTCCTAACTGGCCTCAGCCTCACTTTTCTTGTGTATAAGAAGTGCACAATTATTCCAATGTTCTCTAGATGCTGTGAGGATTCAGTGAACAAGTATCCAGGAGGCACTGTAGCCAGGAGTGGTGGGTGGGCAAGTGGACTCCTCGGGCGCCTTGTGAGGAGCTGTAGGGGATTTACGTGCTTATGGACAGGCGAAGGTAGACTGGGCTTCATATCTGTAATAAGGGAGGGGCTCCCTCTGCCTTGAACAGGACTGAGTTATTCTTCTCTGTGCCTCAGTTTCCTCAACTATAACACTGGCATAACAATAAACTACCTTATGTGACCCTTTTGAGAATCACATGACTTAATCCAGGCAGGGTACTCGGAAGAGCACCTGGCCCAGCCTCAGCACTCGATAAATGTTTGCTACTATTATTACTATTATCCAAAAATATCTCAGCCCTACGCTTTTCTGACATCTCACTTTGCATAATTTCTTGCATACAGTCTGTTTCCTTCATATCAAACAGATTGCAGATTTTTTTGCTGAAAAATAAAAATGAATTAAGAGTGTAGTAGTCTAGAAAAGAGGGGGGAGAAAGGAGAGCTCCAATTGACATGCAAAAAAAAAGAACTGGTAATACAGAGAGGAATGAGGAAGGGAAATATCATCAGGTGGGGATGAGGGTGCAGAAGGGATGCCCTTTACACCAGAAGTCAGGAAAAGCAGAAGGGCTGAGACTCCAAATGTCTGCACAATGGTGAGAAGTACCACTCTGGGTATGTCTACCACGAGACTGAGGGAGAGAACATTCTTCTATAATCTTGAATACACAGCTGATATTCTTCAAGTATGTCATTTTTCTTGTTCAGGTGGGCTCACTTGTGAGACCACAAATGGCTGGCAGGTAACGATCATGTATCATCTTCATCTAGAACCCTCCCCATGAGGGGCTTGAAGGAAGAACAGATGTTGGATGAGTGGCTGAAATGCACTTACCTGGTGTTGAGAGAATACGCAGGTGATGGATATTAGCTATTTTCCTTTGTGTTAACAAGCAGTGTCCAAGACAAAAGGCTCGTTAGAATCTATCAAACACCTTACAGTTTCACTAGAAACATCACTAGTGAATGGATCAACAGTCATTTCGCATTCAGGACCAGCCGCACCCTGGTGTATACAAGAGGTCAGCTTTGATAGAAATTCATGATGTGCATGAAGAATATGGCTTATCTGTGAGAGAAATGTTTATAGATTCTACAACTGAGCTGCCTGAGAAATTGTGAGAATGAACAGGAGGTGGTGGCTGTCCATGCTATGAATGAAATGGATTGGACTATGAGACAGGAAAATGTAAGGCTTCATTGCACAAAGCCAGAGTTCATATCTTCTTCCAGGCCCTTTTTAAAAAAAGGCTTGGAATCATGTCGAGGTTCAGGAAAAGTGTTAAGTCAGACCTCAAATGATTTGAAAGTGAATTGGTGGCTGGGCACGATCACTCACATCTGCGATCCCAGCATTTTGGGAGGCCAAGGCGGGCAGATCGCTTGAGGTCAGGAGTTTGAGACCAGCCTGGCCAACATGGTGAAACCCGTCTCTAATAAAAATACAAAAAAAATCAGCTGCATGTGGTGGTGCATGCCTGTAATCCCAGCTACTCAGGAGGCTGAAGCCAGAGAATTGCTTGAACCCGGGAGGCAGAGGTTGCAGTGAGATGAGATGGCACCACTGCATTTCAGCCTGGGCAACAGAATGAGACTCCATCTCATAAAAACAAAGTGAATTGATGATTTATTTGTTTTTTTTGTTCATCAGACAGTATTCACTGAGCACCAACTCTCTGTCTGGCTCTGTTCACAGAACTGGGGCTCCCTGGAGTGTGAAGGCAGCAGAGCCCTGCCTGTCTGGGGCTTATGCAGTTAAGAACATAGTCAGTAGTGGCCGTAAGTTCAGGTTATTGTTCAAGTCAGAATTTGGCTGAAAATAAACATGCTGGTAAACAAGTAAAAAGGAGGAATGTAGAGAATTGAATCTTAAAATTGACATTGTCTTATTCCGTTCAGGCAGCGATAGCAGAATACCATAGACCAGGTGGGTTATAAACCACAGATGTTATTTCTCACAGTTGTCTGGAGGCTGAGAAGTCCAAGGTGAAGGCATAGGCAAATTTGGTGTCTGGGGAGGGCCTGTTTCCTGATTCATAGAGGAGGCCTTCTGGCCATGCCCTCACATGGTGGAAGGGGCAAGGCAGCTGTCTGGGAAATTCTATTTTTGTTTTTTAGGCAAAGTCTTACTCTGTCCCCCAGGCTGGAGTGCAGTGGTCTGATTTCAGCTCACTGCAACCTCTGCCTCCCAGGTTCAAGTGATTCTTGTGCCTCAGTCTCCCAAGTAATTGGGATTACAGGTGCGCACTGGCACACCTGGTTAAATTTTGTATTTTCTGTTAGAGATGAGGTTTCACCATGTTGGCCAAACTGATCTGGAACTCCCGCCTCAAGTGATCTGCCCACTTCAGCCTCTCACAGTGCTGGGATTGCAGGTGTGAGCCACCACGCCTGGCCTGGAATCTCTTTTATAAGAGCACCAATCCCATGCATGAGGACTCTGCTCCCATGGACTAATCCTCTCCAAAAGGTTTCACCTCTTATGACCATCACATTGGAGATGAGGATTTCTACATATGAAGGGTTTCTACATATGAAGTACACAGACCTTCAGTCTATGGCACACATCAATATAAGGGATTTAAGGTCAGGCTTCTTACACCAGCATATAAGAAGTATATTTAGAAGCATGTAAAGTCTGAGTAAATGTGAAACATCTTCATGGAGCATCTGTTTTACTTGAAGTTTGAGGAGGAGGAAAACATGATTTTTTAATACAGATAAATTATATTGGGGAATATAAAATTTGCACTAATTATTACAGTGAAACAAAAAATTTCAAAGCCATTTCTTGCTTGTAACAGGAAATTAGCTGGGAAAAACCTTTTCTCAAGGAAAAACCTTGAGACTGTGATTCCAAGTCATAGGGGACATGTGCTTACTCTTTTCTGCCACCAGGGTAATCAATGAAAAAAATCCAAAGAGTCCTGTTTCAGTGTGTTTTTCCTATTCCTAAATATCTTGGTTAAAATTTTCACTTAATGTATAAATACTACTGTTTGCAGTGGAAGGGTGTGGTTTAGAAGGCAATAGTATTTGGTATTAAGGAAAACAGGACAACTGAGGTCTTAGTAGATTTGCCCTCCCAGATGAGAAATTTATTAATTGTCATTTTCGATTGTTGTAACTTGAATATAAAAGCTGCTCCAAGGAAAACTGTCCAAATGTCATGTTACTGTTTAACAGCAAAACCCTCATAAATAAGCCAGCACTAAAATACACTAAAGTAATTAGTTTGGAGAACATTCAAGGAAGATGAGATGTTGGATGGTCCAAATTCTCCATCTATGAACTAGGGTCATAACAACAGATCATGAATGTATTGGCTGGTGAAACACAGTATTGACTTGTAGAAAGCAGTTGAGAGCAAGCCATTTGAATCATTTTAGAAATAATGAAATTAGTTTAGGGGTCAGAAGCAGAAGGGTCCCTAACAATCCTTAAAGTTCACTATGACTGAAGATTGCCCAGGTGATTGGTAAATAGGCAGATTCCTGGGTTTCATCCCTGATCATTCTGATTTAACATCGTTTCCATTGGTTTTGGGAACATGTGTGGTTTTTGTTTTTGTTTTGGAGATACAGTCTCACTCTGTCACCCAAGCTGGAGTGCAGTGGCATGATCTCGACTCACTGCAGCCTCTACCTCCCAGGTTCAAGTGATTCTCCTGCCTCAGCCTCTCGAATAGCTAGGATGATACGTGCCTGCCACCACACCAAGCTAATTTTTGTATCTTTAGTAGAGATAGGGTTTCACATTGTTGGCCAGGCTGGTCTCGAACTCCTGACCTCAGGTGATCTGCCCTCCTTGGCCTACCAAAGTTCTGAGATGACAGGCGTGAGCCAACATGCCCAGCTGAACATGCATGTTTTAACCAGCACCTCAAGAGATTCTGATACAGGGAATTCCAACTCCCTCTTGAGAAAATTGGGCCTTAGGCGTCCCATGGATAGACTTTATCATAGTTCCTTGAAGCCCTGAGACAGAAATTCAGTTTTATGTGTTCATTTTCCCGGAGAGAGGATCCGCATCTTTCTTTGGATTCTCAAAGGGGTTCTGATTAAATAGCATTTCTGGTGTGTAGGGAGGGGACGCTGTAGCTGGACTCTGCAGTTGGTAAAATAAGGAATGAAGACTTACATAAATTAGCATGGCCATTTTAGCTCATGAATAGAAATAAATAAGTTTGGATCTTAAAATAAATTAAAATATTGGACCAAAAAAAAAAGGAGAGAAGAAGATATTTTATGAACATCCCAGGGATGGGCAATCAGCATCTTCAGGATCTCCACTCCATCTCCTTGTCAACAGATTCCTTGTTGTTATGACAGCTGGGAGGAGGCATGCAGCAGCTGCTGGAGCCATTGCAGGCAAATGAAATGTGTCCTCAGACTTACAGATTGTTTTTAACCTCCTTGAAAGACTGACCAAGAGGTCCAGAATGCTGGAGTGATCACAATTATGGGGACAGAGATCTATGTTACTGGGTTTTCAATATTCCTTCCATTCATTGATACTCTAAAGTGCTATACAAATAGATGTCAGAGAAAGGCTGAAATATTGAAGATGACAGAATTTAATTGTAGCCCAAAAGAAAAGAGTCAAGGGAGAAAAAGAGAAGGAAGGAGAAAAGATAGTGCTTATATTCCTGAAAAAAATGGATTTCTTGTTCAAAGAAATTGTCTTATCTATGTGATCAGACGCTGTGAATGGAGCTTCCTAGAGAAATGTTGGTTGCTATACATGAAGGGGGGTCTCTGCTTGTGCTGGCTAGAGAGAGTGTACCTGGGCCTCAGGGCTGGAGCCATGAAGCTGGAGGCACAAGAATTTTGATGCCCTCCTTCTCTAGAGCCAGGCTTGCAAATGCTGACCAGCTGCTGTTGCAATTTTGAGCACAACCAGGGCCACTAAGATGATGGTGAAGCCGCCAGATGGGTCCTGAGATCCACTACCTTTGTACATGGCCTCAGCCCACTGGAACGAGGTGGGTGAGTGGGTGAAGGGACTACTCAGTGCTTAACAGAACCAGGAGGGCTGGCAAACCCATGATGGTGTGGAGCTCTGGGAGAGTTTTGGTAGGAGCTGCAGCCACAGAGGTACATGGTCTGAGATGCAGCCAGGCAGCAAGAAGGCAAAGGGGAATACACATGCTAGCCTGTCTCCTGGACTTTGAAGTTCTCCGGGCAGTGGCTTCTATTGACTGAATCCATTCAGAAGCCAGAGGACAAGGGATCCCTGGGGAGGCAGACACTAGAGCTCAGCCTCCTGGGCCTCAGAGCTGGAAACTGAAGGATGGAGAAGAGATGTGTATGTGAGAGGGTGACACTGTAAGAAAACAGACAGGACCAGGCACTCATACATAACAAGAAAGTAGAGGAGAGGCTGTGGCCACAGCGCTTGCCCCTGAATGAAACTCTCTCTGTGTGTACCTCCTGATCCAAGAGCTGTGAGGCGTGAGTCTCCTCACGTCTTGGTAGTTTTATGAGACAAGTCGAAGATGGTTGATACGGTTTGAATTGGTGTCCCCACCCAAATCTCATATTGACTTGTGATCCCTGATATTGGAGGAGGGCCCTGGTGAGAGGTGATTAGATCATGGGCACGGATTTTCCCCTTGCTGCTCTCATGATGGTGAGTGAGTTCTCATGAGATCTGGTTGTTTAAAAGTAGGTGGCTCCTCCCTCCCCCTTTGCCTTCCCCCATGATTGTGTTTCCTGAGGTCTCCCCAGCCTTGCTTCCTGTACAGCCTACAGAACTGTGATCCAGTTAAACCTCTCTTCTTTATAAATTACTCAGTCTTAGGTAATTCTTTATAGCAATGTAACAACTGACCAGTACAATGATGTTATGAGCTGAATTGTGCCCCCACCCAAACTCATACACTGAAGCCCTAACCCTTGAGGCTGTATTTTGAGTGAGGGAAACCAGAATCTGTTGCCCCAAAATATGCCTTTTTGATATAAGAATTATTTTGACTGGGCATGGTGGCTCATGCCTGTAATCTCAGTACTTTGGGAGGCCAAGGCAGATGGATTGCTTGACCCTAGGAGTTTGAGAACAGCCTGGGCAACATGGAGAAAACTCATCTCTACAAAACATGCAAACATTAGCCAGGCATGGTGGTGTGTGCCTATAGTTCCAGCTACTTGGGAAGCTGTGGTGGGAGAATTGCTTGAGCCTGGGAGGTGGAGGCTGCAGTGAGTCAGGGCTGCTGGAGCCACTGCACTCCACCCCGTGTGACAGAGTGGAACCCTGTCTCAGATAAAAGATCATTTAAAAATCTTTTTACAAAGAATTATTTTGAGCTAAAGGCAAGGAAGAGTAGCCAGTGCAGGCAAAGCTCTCTTTACCCTTTCCCTTTCTGTGTAAAAATGGAATATAAACTCTCCTCTATTGGAGACTACTCTAGACTCTTAACAGCCTGGAAATGCCACCAGATGAATCTGCAAACCAACTTTACCCCCTTTAGTTGCTTTCCATATATTTATTTACCTGCCCTCAGTTCCCTACCCTTTGAAACCTAAAGCCACTTTCCTTAGTTCTGACCGTTCTCCACCCCATGCTGTGCTTCATGGCACTGCATAAGCTGGAAGCCTCTTTGAGCACCTCGCCTCTGGGTACCCTCATGTGTCACATGCCCCATATACATGGGAATAAACTGCTGTTTGTTTTTCTCCTGTTAGTCTTTTATTACAGGGGCCCCAGCTAAGCACTTAGGAGGATGGAAGAATAATAATTTTTTCTTCCCCTACAAGAGATAGGGCCTTTGGGAGTAATTAAGGTTTGCTCTTAGGCTGGGCACGGTGGTTCATGCCTGTAATCTCAGCACTTTGGGAGGTTGAGGCAGGTGGATCACGAGGTCAGAAGTTCGAGACCAGCCAGGCCAACATAGTGAAATCCCATCTCTGCTAAAAACACAAAAACTTAGCTGGGCATGGTGATGTGCACCTGCAATCTCAGCGACTTGGGAGGCTGAGCCAGGAGAATCACTTGAACCTGGGCGGCAGAGATTGCAGTGAGCTAAGATTGCACACTGCACTCCAGCCTGGGTGACAGAGCGAGACTCTGTCCCCACCCCCCCACAAAAAAAGTTCACTATGATTTGAATGTATATGTTCCTCCAAAATTCATATATGGGAATCTAATACCCAACATGGTAGTATTAAGGGGTAGAGTCTTTTGGGAAGTGATTAAGTCTTGAGGACTCTGCCCTCATGACTGGGATCAATGCTCTTATGAAAGAGGCTTCAGAGAGCTGCCTGTGACACTCCCATGTCTCTCACTATGTGAGGACACAGTGTTCTCCTTTCCAGAGGATGCAGCAGCAAGGTGCCACCTTGGCAGCAGAGACTAAGCCTTCACCAGACTGTCAGCTCCTTGATCTGGGACTTCATAGCCTCCAGAATCGTAAGAAAGACAATTTTATTCTCTATAAATTACCCAGTGTAGGATATTTTGTTATAGCAGCAGGAATGGACTAAGACAAGGTTAAATGAGTTTACAAGGCTGGGGCCCTGGTCTGATAGGATTAGTGTCCTTATAAAAAGTGGAAGAGACATCAGAAATCTTTTTCTTTCCATGAACTCACAGAAGAAAGGTGGTGGCTGTCTACAAGCCAGGAAAAGGGCCCCCATCAAACACCAACCCTGCCAAACTTTCATCCAGGACTTCTGGTCCCCAGAACTATAAGAAAATAAATATCTGTTGTTTAAGCCACCCAGCTTGTGGTATTTTGTTATGATAGCCTAAGCTAAGACAGATGGCAGCTCCCCAGAAGAGGGTTCAGACATTGGTGTGGAAAACAGCCAGCAGCTGTCTAATGGCAAAGTGATAGAAAATGAGAGGCCTTTGCTGACAACCTTCTGGGTAATTATGCTGGAATTCTGAATTTTTCACTTTCTAAAAGGAGACCTATGAATGATTAGGGGCTTGGCAAAGAAATGTCTTCTTTGATCTTTGATGAAGATTTTTCTAAAAATAGCAGAAATGAGCAACGAAGAAGGCCTTTGGAGCAGGAAGGGTTCAGGCACCCTGCAGTGGGTCTAGAGCATCTGTGCTGGATACAGAAAAAGGATCAAGGGTCCGATGAGGGAGGTGACTGGCTTTTGAGTTGTTCGATTTCAATGCCAGCTTTTAGGCAGGGTGACCCCAAACATCACTGTGGCCCCTAGGAGGAGTGGTCACCGGGGGTGCAAAGGCAGCCTCCCCAGGATAGCCTCTGATCTGCAGTGTCTGGACCATCAAGTCACGGCTGGAGTGGTCTTGTAACCAAGTACTCCATTTTTAAAGTTTTTTTCTTCCATCTTTTTTTTTTTCACTCATTCCTTATTTTAGTTTCCTAGTAATGAAATAATAACCTTTCCTCTTCTTTCCACCAACCACCCCCTTAAACTGCTAGCTTATCTAACTATGTATTCGCTTAGAAGTTCCAGAGACTGAATCTTGAAACAATCCAGGTGCCTATAGAATTGTAATGCCCCCCACCCCACACACCCACACCCAGGGATCACTTCAGGGCTACTGTTAATTTACAGCCCAGTTGCACCCAAGATGGTGCCAGCTCATCCACCATCTAGGAAAATAACTCACGATAAGTCACTGGAACAAGTCTCTCTCTCTCTCTCTCTCTTTTTTTTTTTTTTTTTTTTTGAGACAGAGTCTCACTCTGTCACCCAGGCTAGCATACAATGGTGGGATCTCAGCTCACCGCAACCTCCACCTCCCGGGTTAAAGCAATTCTCCTGCCTCAGCCTCCTGAGTAGCTGGGATTACAGGTGTGCACCACCATATCCAGCTAATTTTTGTATTTTTAGTAGAGACAGGGTTTCACCATGTTGGCCAGGCTGTTCTAGAACTCCTGACCTTGTGATTTGCTTCCTCGGCCTCCCAAAGGTAACAAGTCTTGCAGACCTGCACTGCCTCATCCCTCCTGTGTACCTCTTGTGCCAAACTTCCCTTTTAAAACCCTTGCATTCTGCCCCAAAATTTGATTTTTTTTTTTTTTTGAGAGGAAGCCTAGGCCATTTCCCCACTGCTAGCTTTGGTGAGTAAAATCACTTTCCTTCTACCACACCTCATCCTTGTGATTTGATTTTGCAAGCAGCGAGTGGCTACACAGTTTCGGTCACTAGCTACTTGCAAGATCAGATCACAAGGATGAGGTGAAGATGACAAGAAATGCAATGGGCAGTTCATCAGCAGGACCTGTCAGATCTCAAGCCATCTGGAGGTGGCCTTCAAGGTGTCCTTGTTGGAGGATAGTGCTGGATTGCCCAGGAAGAAGTGGTTTTATGTCTAATTGGTACCTGGGCATTGGAAGCTCCTTTCTTGGGCCTTTTTATTTAGGGCTTATGTTTGAAACAATGTCAATTTGAACTATTCAAGGTGTCTTATCATGTAGCAGATTGCTTCTGATTGACAGTTATTTGATCTCTTATTTTCACCTCTGTTTTAGTTATTCTGGAGAGAATTACTATCCATCTCCTGTAGGTGCCTACATGGTAACTTGTGCCCCATGACCAGATGTCTCAATCTACCCTCCCAATTTAGTGAAAAAAAAATGACAACTATTTTCACATAATGCAACAACAAAGGGATACTGTTAACTTGTTCATAGAAATTCCCTATCATAAAATTCCCATGATAAACTCTATTTGGATTAGATACGCCATGGTTTTAATACACTAGTTAACTCTTTTTGCTTAGATTTTATTTAGGATTTTTGCCTCTGTATTTGCAAATGTGATGAGTGTAGAGTTTCCATTTTTGCATTGTCTTAGTCAGCATTTGGTACAGAAATTATGCTAGCTTTGTGAAATATATTGACCTACATGAAGAAAACTATAAAATTTTACTGAGAGATATAAAATAAGGTGAAACATACAGACTGAGATATCTAACATTGGATGGGAAGAATACATTTTAAAATGTTAATTCTTTCCAAATTAATTTTTTAGGTTGAATGCATCATTGCCCCATTGGAATTGTCTTTCAGGACTTAATAAAATAACTATAAAATTCATATGGAAGAAATAAATAGAGATAAGCATAATTTTGCTAAGCTGGATTCTCAGTGTCTTTTCTAGATAGGATATTATACGAGTTTAACTTTTTTAGTAGATAATTTTTTGTGTTAAATTTAGCCATTGTTGCTAATTTCACCATATATGAAGACATTATCACAGTGGTCGGGGAATGTGACCTGTGAAATTTTTGTTTTTGGGAATTCAATGAATTCTTTTTGTAGCTAGAATATAGCCACTTTTATACATATTTTTTGTATATTCTTTGTGTGTAAAAAATTTGAGTCATATTTACACACATAGAAATTTTAAAATTTTCCATGTACCATAATCTTAGGATTTTTCTACTTGTTTGGCCATAAAGTGACAGTTGTGTATGAAAAGCTTCCACTACAACCTGGTTTCAATCACATTTTCCTTGTGCTTTGGAAATACTTGCTGTATGATTTATTTAGATGTAAAGACCTCTGTGAACACGAGCCCTTCTGTTTATGCTGAATCTTTTTTTAATATTATATTATGTCTTTTGACCCTTTCAATGCTTTTTTCCTGCATCCTCTTTTACCCCTTTTTAAACATTTTTATTCCTGCTTCCTTTTCCTTTATGTCTCCCAAATATATCTTCACCTTATTTTTTATTTTTAACTTTTGTGAGTCATTTTAATTTTTGATATGCCTTATAAGCAGAATATCTTTAGATTTAAAAAAATCTGTTTGCCTTTTTGAAAAAAATTTAATCCATCTGAACTTACTATAATAACGGTTAAATCTGATCTACATATGTCATTTTTATGTTTTACTCTTTTAAAGAAATTTTGATTAGTCTTCGGGGATTTTGTTTGTTTTGTGTTTTGAGAGAGGGTCTCACTCTGTTATTCAGGCTGGAGTACAGTGGCACAATTGTAGCTCGCTGCAGCATTAATCTCCCAAGCTCTAGCCATAGTATTTCCTCAGCCTCCCAAGTAGCTGAGACTGCAGGTGTACACCACCATTCCAGCTTTTTTTGGGTTTTAGTAGAGACAAAGTCTTGTTATGTGGCCAGGCTCATCTCAGCTCCTAAGCTCAGGCGATCCTCCCACCTCACCCTTCCAAAATGCCCGTTTTTATTGTATTTTGCAACATACACAAGATGTTCTGCTTGCTTGAATATCCCTTAGTAGTTTAGACATTGGATTCTGCATTTTAATTCTAACAGTCATAAATTGAACAACTTAAAGTAGTTTGAAACATTAACCCAGTTAATTACCAACATTAGTACATAACAATTTTCTTTGTCTTTTTTTATGTTTCCTGCTTACTTTCCCCTTTCTTTTCTTTCTTTTTTTTTTTTTCTACTCTCCTGTTTGTCATTTGCTTCCTGCACCTGCGGTGGGTTGAATCCTTGAGTTAGCCCCAACTGTGGACAGCCTGGCAGGAACTGAGCAAATTCTGATGACGGGAGCCATAAGTATTCTAAGAGCTGAAGGCAAACCTCACTTTTGCCTTTTCCCAGCGGGGGACAAAGCTGCAGTCCCACCTCAGAAAAATAGCAGCCTGACTATAGCCTCAAACCATTTATCCTAAATTATATTCACTCAAGGAGTGAAAACGTTCCGACAATAGGACACACAGAGTAAGGAAGAAAAAAGTCTGTGCTAATCTGCCAGAGAGCCTGCAGGAGACTGAGGTGGTTGAGCTTTGCATGCAAGAGGAACCCATAAGGCCACGTGGAAATAATGTGTTATGCCCTGAAGATGCAAGAAAAAGTAAAGATGCAAGAAAGATAAGCCCCCACGTTGAGATCACATGGTGTAATTGGAGCTAGTCAAATTTGCTTGGGCAGTTACAGCCTGAGTCTGGCCTGTGCTGCACTGGCAGAGCACCTGGAGGAGCAGCCTACCCAGATGTGGGTGAGACCTAAAGAATGAGGTGGCATTAGCCATGCTGGGGATGGCTGGAGTGTGAAGGAGGAAAACTGTTGGTGACAGAGGGAACAGCAAAGGCCTCAGAGCAAAAGAGAACTAGGCTGGTTGTTCTAAGTGGAGGGTACCAGCCAGGGTTTGGATGCAAATGACATAAACTGATTCTATCTTGGGCAGAAGAGGAGTTTCCTGGACAGTCATTGGGAGGTCTCAGAGAATCAATGGATGGCTGGACACTCAGGCTGGATAGAGCTTCAGCAAGATCCAAGGGGCCAGGAGCTCACACCGAGACCAAGTTCACACTGCATCATCACTGGCCAGTGGATGCTGTCGCTGGGAGCACCAGCACTGGAACCTGGAGGTAGCCACCAACCAGACTGGATTCTATTGCTGCCTCCTGGATTTTAGTGTCATTTGCTCCTGGTGCCAGAATTCCAGTTTCCAAGCCCTATGCCCTGGCACAGGCTGCCTCTTTCCAGAGGAAGGAGCACCTTTGCTCATTTGCAGGGAAGCCTAAGACTGGAGATCTAGGTGACCAAGCCCAGCTCACCCTGTCCAAGCTGCCAGGATGTGAGCAGAGCCAGCATCAGATATGTGAGGTTCTGCACTAAAAGGTGGGTGCTATTTCCCACCAGACCTCCTGCTGTGGAAATTCCCCAAAGGAAGAGAGTCAGCAGCCAGGCTTCCAAAAAATGTTAAATGTCCTCTGCAGTAGGAGGACAGAGTGCAGAGGGAAGGGCCGCAGGTGAGAGGGCGAAGTGGATTAGGAATCAGATCATTCTCTTGAACTTCATGAGCAATAAAATGGGCCCGCAAATAACCACAATGAATGGTAACTTTGAAATGGACAAAGAGATGATGAAGCCAGTATCATCCTCTCCTCATGTGTAACTGGTCACTACAGATGGTTCTGGGCAAGGAGGGCAGCCAGTCGAACTGTCACAGACTTTTCCAGCAGCTTGGTTAGAGTGATTCCTCAGGGGCTGTCTGTTCAAGAACTGACCTCCCTCCTCCAGGGCCTGCAGGGAAGAAGCCTGGGACCTAGAGCTGCGAGCAGCAACTCTGGAGGCTATACTTGGTGTTTGTGGACAGAGTGGCCATGTAGGGAAGGTGCTGTCACTTCCACGCCTCACAGGGCATTGCCCTTAAATTTATGAAATCTATTCCTATGTGTGTGTCTGTGCCTACATGAAGAGAAGGCACATGATGCAGCACTCAGAGATTAAGCCCCTAGAGCTAGGATGCAACCATGAAAGGACATCACCAATGGGCTGGGTTCCCTGGGGCTGACCCTTCTGTCTGGAGCCTTTCAGGGTCTCACCTCTAGACCCTGGTCCTTACTGCCAGGAAGGACCTGCAGAGCCAGATGAGAGGTTGGGTTATGCATCCTGCAGGCAGCTTGTGGCTTGATCACACCTAAGGAACAGCATGTTTCATGGGTTTAAATAAATCTATCCAGTAAACCAAAAATAAAATTCTAAGTCCCCCAACCATCTGAATGGACCCCTCCTCTTGGCTGAGGCATTCCAAAGTTAACCTGAAAAACGAGTTCAGGCCATGATGGGAAGGAAGACTTGGACATGCCTTATGATTCCCTTCTCCCTTTCGCAATGCAGACATAACTGACCAGCATTAACATTAAAACAGACCTTAAGACTGATACAACTGACTCTTTAAGTACAATAAGAAACATTTGCAGTCTATTCTCTCTGAAGCCTGTTACCTGGAGGCTTCATCTGCATAAGAAAACCTTGGTCTCCACAACCCTTATCCTAACTCAGACGTTTCTTTCTATTGATTCCAGGTCGTTAGACAATAACTCAACCAATCGCCAATCAGAAAATCTTTGAATTTGCCTATGACCTGGAAGCCCCTGCTTCCAGTTGTCCCACCTTTCTGGACAGAACCAGTGTACATCTTAAATGTATTGACTGATGTCTTATATCTCCCTAGAATGTATAAAACCAAGTTGTAGCCCAACCATCCTGGGCACATGTTCTCAGGACCCCTCAAGGACTGTGTCACAGGTCATTAATCACTGATATTTGGCTCAGAATACATTTCTTCAAATATTTTAGAGTTTGACTCTTTTCACCAACAGTACTACCATGGGAATAATTGTAAATCTGCATTAAAAGCATTAATTTGTTCCATGTAGGCTTTTAGAATATACGACAAACATGGTAACACTCTTGGCATTTTTGATCATTTTTCTATATTCTGGAGCTCAAACACTGAAAGTGCTCTGTGTCCACCTGGGCTTCAAGGGGCCCAGCTTGGGTGGGGAGGGCAAGTGGGTAAAAACTTAGGCTTCTCCATGGTTTTCTGGGTCCCTGACACTTGTGGACATCATGGACTTGCAGGGTTCCCTGGAATTCTGGGCACAAGGCCAGTGGGTTTCAGAAGCCTGCAGCAGCTCCAGGACCCAAAACCCCACTCTTAGGTCCTGGGTATCTGTGAGAGTCCTTGAAGAGAGATGAAAAGCACATTTTTTCAATTAACTGGAACATTCTAGGGCTTCTTCCTCAGAGGATTAGACTGAAAGAGACAGGGTGGGGAAGAAAGACGTTTTGAAAATGCCCAGCTGAGTTGTGGGGATAGGCAGCACCTGACTCTGCCCTCACTGTGCACCCTCCCGTTCTTGCACGTGTGGGCTCCTGTGCTTTTTCCAGGAGTGGGTTTGGCTTGATCGTGTCCCCCCACCTCCTGGAACTACTGAACCAAACAGGCTTCCGTCCTGCTGGCCTCGACTCAAACTCCTACATCACATTGTTTTGGATCCGGCACACACCAAAGGGGTTAGAGGAGTTTGATGAGCAATTAACAGCCCGGGGTTCACTTACGGTTGCTAGCTCTTATGTGTTAGCACCTGTGGTTTCAAGGCTATTCAAGAAAACAACCCATTTCACATGGAAACCAGTAGAGCCTCTATGGAAAACAGTATGGAAAGTCCATAAAGAACTAAAAGTCCATCTACCATTCAATCCAGCAATCCCACTACTGAGTATCTAGTATCTAGGACAAAATGTCATTATATGATGAAGACACACACACACACACACACACACACACACACACACACACACACACACACGTTTACAGCAGCATAATTCATAATTGCCAAGCTAGGAACCAACCTAAGTGCCCATTGGCCAATGAGTGCCTGAAGAAAATGTGGAGTATATACACCATGGAATGCTACTCAGTCATAACAAGGAATGAAATAATGTCTTTTGGAGCAACTTGGATGAAGCTGGAGGCTATTATTCTAAGTAAAGTAACTCAGGAAGGGAAAACCAAATACTGTGTGTTCTCACTTATAAGTAGGGGCAAAGATACGAGGACGCAGAGGCACACAGTGATATAATGGACAAAGGGGTCTGAGAAGGGGGAGACTGGGAGGGGTAAAGGAAAAAAAATACACATTGGGTGTAATGTACACTACTCAGGTGATGGGTGCATGAAAATGTCAGAATTTGCAATATAATTCATCCCTGTAACCAAAACCACTTTACCCCAAATCGATGGAAATATATACAAAAAAGTAAAAACGAAACAAAAATGCCAAAGACACCTGTGTTATTATGGAGACTGTGAATTTGCAGGCACCCATGTGAATGCTAAAACACAGATGCAGTTGGTTTTCTGGGGTGGGAGGATGGTAATTCAATCTTTTTCTTTGGAAAGAAAGGAAGAAAAGAGAAACAGGAAAGAAGAGAGGGAAGGAGGGAGAGTGGGAAGAAGGAAGGAAGGAAGGAAGGAAGTTGAGGAAAGGGAGGAAAATATTAAAGCAGAAGACAAAGGCAGATGTAAAATCAGTCCACAAGTACAGAAACATGTCAATAAAGCAGGAAGACACCATCTTCCAGTTTATACAATTTGATCCACCGTGGGGACATTCATGTTCAGGCATTTAAGAAGAAAGAGTGTGGCATCTCCCTGCCCCTCTGCCCCACCTCCAGGGCATTTTCATAAGGCTAATCACCCCGATTCCCAGCCCCGGCATTACCATGGCAACCAAGCAGCCTCCTTTGGTGAAGGAGGAAAGATGGCCACTGATTCTGCAGGACGCTCTGGGCAGATTTATAATAAGGCCAGGTGCAAGCTTGCAAGGCGTGGAAATGAATGGGGTTGAGCACGTTAGCGGCACGCCCCACACCTGCAAACCGGGCATGCATGGCATTCATTTGAGTGCGTGCTCTCAGGGCAGTTTTACAAAGGATGTCTTCAGAAGGGAAAAGTCCTGACTGTACCTTTGGTCTAAAGAGACAGGCATCCTGGAGTGTGCTTTCTTCATGTTTAGAATGACATGTTTTCCTTTCCTCTATAGCTAGGTGAAAACAAATATTTTTTAAAAATGTAAATATAAAGTAGTGCACTAATGCATGTTGTGAAAAAGAATTACAAATGTTTTTATATACATGTTTATTTTATATATAATTAAAAGAAATACATAGAGTGTGAACATATGACTTCCTTCGATGCTCTTTGTCACTCACTGCACTGCACGCAGCTGAAATCTCTCGAGTCTGCAGGTGCATCTGCACTCCCCTCTCCTCCCTTCTCCATACCCACTTCTGTATGCTGCTTTGCAGAGCCAAAGTCAGAGCCCTGAAATCCCCAGTTCTGCTTTGGGGGGTTAGGCCCACAGTGGGGCTGAGGAGCCCAAGGTGGGAAGAGCAAGACTAGTGTGGGGTCTGGGTCTCAGCTCATGGGGTGGAAGCAGAGTCCTAGGCACCCACAGAGCCAGAAACTCATTCCAGGAGCTGGAAGGATATGGTGGGGTTGGAAGAAACTATCAAGTTTCCAGGGGACGCTGAGCTTTTTGTTGCAACTAGATACTCTACAATGTGTACTCTGAACCTGCTGCCCTGTGGCCAGCCTTGGCTAGGCCAGTGCTGAGCCAGGAGCTGAGCATGCAGCTTGCACCCAGCAGTTCCCGCCCCTCCATGGTTCCCCTGGGATCTGCAAATATGTACAGATAATCATTGGCCAATAAAATAAAGTTGCAGCCCCAGGTTGGCCCGGGCCGATTCCATGCGTGCAGGTTCCAGGCTTATCTACAGAACCAAAGGGGTTTGACTGAATACGATACCTGGAAAGATGGCAGAGGCCGAGGCACAGGTGCCTGGAAACTTGCTCTAAGGGTGGACACCTGGGGAGGCTGATGGATTAGCTCTCTCCCTTCTGGCTTCACCCACCTCCCTTCATGAAATCAGCAGAGGAACCATTGGGGTGGGGCCAGCTAACGAGGGGCTTAATTCTGAGCACAGAAGCACACACTTGTTTCTTTTAAGAAAGAGCGCTCACACTATTTTTTCTGAAATACTCTGGTTTACCAGACACCTTGACATGGATGGTATCTCTGGGGCCCTCCTGTGTACAGCACCAACCTACAGACAAAACAAATATTCGAATGACAAGGGCTCCCCTTAACAGTGAGGGAAGGCACGATATTCTAAGACAAGGCGGATTTCAGACTAGCACGGAGTGGATCTGCGGAATAGATAAAATAGAGGGTGACGAAGGTGACGGCTCGCAAACACGCAGGGCCGATGGGGACATTGCTGCATCTGGGGAGCTTCGGTTTGAGCCGATGCCCGGGAGGGCTGTCCTGAGCTGATGGAAGCCGACTGCAACGAAACGTCTTAGCAATTTTGTTTTACACTCAGGAAGTCTCTGTGATCTTCGGATTCAAGTAACTAACATGTCCATCGATCACTTTTATCCCCTAAACTGTGTCAGGCCTCCTGGCACAGCTAGAATATTTTCAGGGCCACGAGATAAGTCCACAGATAATTGACAAGAAATGCAAATGAGATGCCAATTCATAGTGTTCAGGAAATTTCCATTTAAATTGCTAATCAAGCTGAATCCACTTGCAAATGTAGAAATCAACATGTACATAAATTATTTGGAAAACTGCAAAGCTCTGTAGAATACATGGCATTGACTAGTCTGTGTAACAGAACAGGGAAATAGCAATGTCTTTGAATACAGATAACCCTTCTCAAATCATGCAAGCATGTTCTTGCTGAGCTCCTTAGCCTCTGGGCCAGCTTTTGCAAAATGCATTTCTTAAAACAAAAATCTTCCATGAGATGATTATTAAGTGTTTTTCACACACACATACGCATCCATAGTGAAATACATCTGAGAGAAACAGTATCTTGTATCCCCTCTAGGAAAATCAAAATACATATTGGTGCACTCCAGATTCTGAGAAGCCCTGCAGGACAAAAACTGACTTGCCTTGGTTGATTTAATGCGGCGTTTTCAGGAGCCACTAGATCAGAGAAGGCTCATTTTTGGTAGATCACCTATTCCCACCTTGGGACGTATAAGTTGGGCAGTGCTGCGCTATAGCCAACTGTGAATTTTGCTATTACCAATTTAATTGCTTACACTTTCGTGGGAGACAACTCCCACACCAAGTAGGGAAACAAATCCCAGCTGCTCCTCTTTAAGCCGACTCCCATTCCAAACAAGCACTGCTTTGCAGGCTCTCCATCTGCTCTGTTTGAGTGGAAATGCAAACCCTCCATCAGATTGAGAAAGAGATGATCTGCGCTAAGCCCCTCTAATAATTGCACTGAGTTGGCAGCAAACATCATGCCTCCCCTGCTCCACAACCTCCCATGGCTCCCCATTGCCTAGTGGGTTACTTTGTTATTCTGTCTGTCCTGCCTTGTCTCCCATCCCTCCTCCGCACCTGTCCGAGCTTCTGTCTCATTGTAGACTAGCACTGAGTGGATCTGCAGAATAGATAAAATAGAGGGTGACGAAGGCGACGGCTCGCAAACATGCAGGGTCCTCCTTCCTAGTTCTCCCACTGTCCTGCCAATGCCGAGTCCTCCTTCCTAGTTCTTAGAACATGCTTTTCCTCTTCTACTTATCCACAGCAGAACAAGCAAGCTCCATGCCCCCACCCGCAAACAGTGAGTGTTTTTGGCTTCAAGGGCCATATGATCTCTGTCAAAACTCAACTCTGCCACTGTAATGTGAAAGCAGCCAGTAATGATATGTAAGTGAACGAGTGCGGCTGAGTTCCAATAAGGCTATTTACAAAATCAGACAGTGGGCCAGATATGGCCTGGGGGGCTGTAGTTTGCCAATCCTGATCTTTATAATTGTCCACTCTTTAAGAATGGTTTCTAGTCTTATTCTGTGCGTCTTTCATCCATAGTTTCAGCAAACGTCCTTCATTTTAATTTCTCACTGATCATAAGGAGGAGATTAAATGTGAAGTATCTACTGCATTCTAGGTTTTATGTAGAATATTTCATTGAATTACCCAAATAATGACTATCCCTGCATTATGGATGAGCAACCCAGGCCTTGAATAGCACGTCTATGGAAAACAGACGCCAGGTGAATCTGGTTCTCTACAACTTCATGCTCCAGAGAGACCCCACATCCATCATTCATGCACCTCGCTGTGCTGGTGTCCTTCCAGCCCATTCCCAAACACCATCTTGCTTGACATTCATACCATGCCAGGGGTGTAGGGACTGCCTTCATCCTTGTTTGCAGATGTATAAACTGAGGCACTGGGATCATCACTGATGTGCCCTGGGTCACACAGCTGGTTGCCATCAAGGCCAGGATTCAAACTCACATCTCCAGTCCCCAAAGTCAATTTCATCGTGTTGGGCTGTTTTCAGTTACTAAATAGCATCCTTCAGTGTAAAACTCAGAGGTCAATGGAGCTTGTCAAGCAATGACAGGCAAATCAATTGGCAGTCTAACCAAGGGGAGGTCAGGACCACTCAGAGGAGGTTTATTTGCATTTTGACACCTAAATTAGGAAGACCACAAAATTAATGTTTGTTTTTTTTTTTTTTTTTAACTGGGCTTTCATCTTCAGGAAACTGTTAGAGGGCACTATTTCACAAACACCCTCTTTCCAGCTTTTAAATCGAGAACGAACACTGGGAGCTAGAGTATGGCACTGATGGGATTAGGAAGGCTGCATTGGACAACTCTGACATCACTTTTGCATTCTAGAACTTGATACCATATTATCCCAACCAGTACTTCAAGCACAGGCAGAAAAGGTGGAATAAGAAGAGCAAATATCTGATTGAGTCTGGCACACACAGAATCTATCTGGTCTGTTTACTGCACAGAAACTAAAGCTCATGATGCTCTTGGTTCTGTAGTGGCTCTATCCCATGGCCAACACTCCCGCAGATGCCAGGCTTTCCCCAGACTCATCCCCCAGACTCAACATTGAGCCTTCCTTGGGGAAGATATAAACTGTATGTGTGTCTGTGTGTGTATGAGAGAGAGAGAGAGAGGGAGAGAGAGAGATTGTAGATTTTCCTTCTGAACCTATAGAGGAAACAGGAAATAGGAAGCCAGGGGAATAAGGGTTTTGCCTTGTATCAGTTAGCTATCACCAGGTTACACCATGTAACAAGCATCCCCTCACATTGGAACTACAATAACTTATATTTACAAAGGGCTATTTCTCATGTAGTTACATGTTGGTTGGCTGCAGTGCTCTGGCTTCACCCCATGTGTTTTCCCCATTCTGAGATCCTGAGGAAGCAGCTCCTTCTTGATTTCTTGGCAGAAGAAGCAGATCAAGAGGACTGGCCAAAAGTATATATATGTCACTGATGAAAGCAAGTCACATGATCAAGCCCATATCAAAGGGGTTGTTAGCTCTCTCACAGGAAGATAAACGCTTGTGAACAACAGTGAAGTCTACCATACTCCTTCCCAGGAACAAATCTACTTCAAAGTAGAACAAAAGAATGCCCCTCCTCTAAGTAAAGACAAATTGAGTTGTCTAATTTCACTTACCCCAGATGATGAATCAATGATCCATTCCAGACATGTCAGGAATAATGACATAAGCTACGTCTATTATAAATTTAAGGTGACTCCAACAATGCTCTTACATCTGCCTACTTCCATTTATGACATGTCCCCATCTTGGTTCCTGTCACCAGAACCTTTTCCTCTTCTTCTTCCTTTAGGTTGACTCCTCCAATTCACTATCAATACTGCAGCCAGAGTGAGTGACAACAAGGTAGTCTTGTCATTCTCTGTGTAAAACCCTTTGTGCCTGCAACTTGAACTCAAAAAAGGAGCTAATAATGTTTGCCTATTTACTATATTCCAGATATGTTTCTGAGATCATATACATATTATTTTATTTAATCCTCACAAAACACTACTAAATACTAATATTAGTACTAATACTTAATAAACTTATTTAACATTTAACAGGAGCCAGATATTCAAAAAGATTCAGCAACCTTCCCCTGTTGAGTTTGAGTTTTGAATATGAGATGAGAGACTCTTCAGTAGCTAATCCCAAGATGGCACCCAAATGATTCCTGCCTCCTGGTATTCACACCATTGTAAGTTCCCTTCCACACTGTGTCAGGGTTGATGAGACCCATAGAATATGGTGGGGGTGACACTGTGGGACTCCCAAGGCTAGGTAATACACGACTTTGTAGTTTCTGTTTTGGTCTGTCTCCGAGGTCATTCTCTCAGGGGTAGGCTGCTGCCATACTGTGAAGACACTCAAGCAGCACCATGGAAAGGTCCACAGAACAAGGAGCTGAGCTTGCCTGCCAGTGGCCAACAAGAAATGGAGGACTGCCAAATTGGGTGAGTGAGCCTTCTTGAAATCAGATCCTCAAATGCTGACATTACTGCAGCCCTGGCCAATCCCTTGATGGAAACCTCATGAGAGACCCAGAGTTAGAATCACCAGGTTAAGCTGCTCCCACAGTCTTGAGCCACAGAAACTGTGAGATAAATATATGTTGCTTTAAGCTGCAAGGTCTTGGGGGTAATTTGTTGCATAGCAATAGAAAATTGATTCACTCTGCCACCTTCACACTAAACTCAGTTCTCAGACCTCCAGGCAGCACTCCACAGTACCCACTACTTAGGGAGTATGGCAAATGGTGAGACATTCTAAGAAGAAAAGTTAAGCTAGGGTAAGAAGTGTGTTAAGACATTACAGTTTTAAATAGGATGGTCAATTAAAGACTCACAGGGAAGGCAACATTTGCTGAAAGGCCTGGAGGTGGTGGGGATTGAGCCCACTGGTGACCTGGGGGAAGAACATTCCAGGAAAGGGGATCAAGTGCAGAGGCCGGAGTGAGGGAGTACCTAGCACGCTCACGGGCACCGAAGAGGTCCAGTTTCTGGAACAGGTGAGTGCAGTGTGTGCATTAGGAGATGAGATCCAACGGGGAAGAGAAAGGTTGGATCAAGCAGTAGCCACGTGGGTGATGTTTAGGACTTTGGCTTTTAGTCTGAGCGAGATGGAAAGCCATCAGACAGCTTTGACCAGAGAATTGATGCCATTCAACTCACGCAAGTGTCCTCCTTATCCTAAAAATCATTGTTGAACAGAGTTAGATAATAGTGGCTAACATTAGTTAACTGATAGTTACATGCTAGGCATTATATAACATGTTTTACCTGGATTAAAGGTGATCGTAAAATATCCATAAACATCCCCATTCTATAGATGGAAAAACTGAGTCTTGAGGAGGTAAAATAACCAATCTGCAATCACATAGCCAAGGAGTGATGGAGCTGGGCTCTGAACCCATGTAGCCTGGACTTACTAATTAAGTAGATACTGTTACTTAACCAAAAGTCAAACATAGCTAGGTATATAAAAAATACTCAATATCACTAATCATTAGGGAAATGCAGGTACAAACTACAGTGAGATGTCACCTTATACCCGTTAGAATGGGTATTACCAAAAAGACAAGACATAACAATTGTTGGCAAGAATGTGAAAAACAGAGAATCCTTGTACACTGTTAGTGGGAATGTAAATTAGCACAGTCATTATGGAAAAGAGTATGGAGGTTCCTCAAAAAACTATGATCCAGCAATCTCACTACTGGGTATATATCCAAAGAAAATGAAATCAGTATGTCCAAGGGATAGTTGTACTACCACATTCATGCCAGCATCATTCACAATAGCCAAGACACAAAATCAACCTAATTATCTATCAAGGGATGAATGGATAATGTGATGTGTGTGTGTGTGTGTGTGTGTGTGTGTGTGTGTGTGTGTGTGTGTAATGGAATACTATTTGGCCTTAAAAATGAGGGAAATCCTGTTATTTGCAACAACACGGAAGAACATAGAGGACTTATGTTAAGTGAAATAAGCCATGTAGCCTTGTATAGAAAGACAAACACTGTGTGATCTCACTCACATGTGGAGTCTTTAAAAAAATTGAATTCATAGAAGCAGGGAGCAGAACGGTGGCTGTCAGAGGCTGCGGAGTGGGATAGGGATGTTAGTCAAAAGGTACAAAATTTCATTTAGACAAGAAGAGTAAGTTTAGTGATCTGTGACACCACATGGTGACCATAGTTAATAACAATGTATTGTATATTCTTAAATTACTAATAAAGTTGATTTAAAACACTCTCATTGCAAAACAATGATAAGTAGGTGAGGTGATGGATGTGTTAATTAGCTTGATTTAATCTTTCTGCAGCATATATATAGATTAAAATATCACATTTTAACACATAAATATATACATTTAGAGATGTTTCAGAGACAGGATCCCATTCTCTCACCCGGGCTGGAGAGCAGTGGTATGATCACAGCTCACTGCAACCCTGAACTCCTGGGCTCAAGGGATCCTTTTGCCCCCAGAATAGCCAGGACTACAGGTACACATCAGTATACCTGACTAATTTTTAAAGATTTTTTTTGTAGTGATGGGTTTTGTTTGTTTGTTTGTGTTGTTGTTGGTTTTTGAGACAGGGTCTCACTCTGTCACCCAGGCTGGAGTGCAGTGCTGTGATCTCGGCTCACTGCAACCTCCACCTCCTGGGTTCAAGCAATTCTCCTGCCTCAGCCTCCCAAGTAGCTGGGGCAACAGGCATGCATCAACACACCCAGCTAATTTTGTGTATTTTTAGTAGACATGGGGTTTTGCCACGTTGGCCAGGCTGGTCTTGAACTCCTGGCCTCAAGTGGTCCACCCATCTTGGCCTCCCAAAGTGCTGGGACTACAGGTATGAGCCACTGTGCCCAGCTGAGATGGGGTTTTGCTGTTGACCAAGCTGGTCTTGAACTCCTAGCCTCAAGTGATCCTCCCTCCTTGGCCTCCCAAAATAGGGATTACAGGTGTGAGCCAGTGCACCCAACCTGTACAGTTATTATGTGTCAACTAAAAAATTTTTAAATCATGTACACCATAAATATATATAAATTTTGTCAATTTAAATTTAATCAAAATTTTAAAAATCAAAAATTAAATTACCTAAAAAAGGTCAAATGTGGGGCTGATGATCAATAAAACTGAAGTACTCCTCTTCAAAATAATCTAGTCCCGCCAGACGACTCTGCCAGGTGTTCCCTCTGCCCTGTGTCAATTCTCGATGCCCTGCCCTGGGAAAGGCTGCAGGGCCAGTGGGGAGAGCACTGCCTGGGCCCAGGAGGACTTGTCTGCAAGCCCAGCGGCAGCGCTCCCTCTCAGGCAGACAGTGCAACTTCCCTGACCCCAGTTTCCATGACATTCAGGCTTTCTGTGTGAATCGAGTAGCCATGATAAATACAAAGTTAATATGGAAAGTTATGACTTTACTAAAATCATTATTTGACGGAAAATCTAAAATTTGAACTAATTACATTTTAGATGATTTATTCCAGAACTCCATAAGGGAAACTATATTATGAGTGTTTTAGAGTATCTGAGAAAAAGGAACTGGGTTTTTCTTTGTTTTCTCATAATGTCTCAAACACTGGGGACTTTTGCCCAGCCACGGCACTGCCCTAAACAATGATAAACATCAAAACAGCTTCTTTAAAGACAGATTCTTTTTGTCAAAACTATTAGTATTGTTTATACTCATTCCTCAGTGGCCAGAGACAGATGTGATAATGGAGGTTTTGAAACTGGTTTTGTCCCAAAGTGTACCAGTGACATTCATCTCACCACACAAATCTCACCATCTCATGGGGTTCTCCCTGGTTCTGCTGATGAAGCTCATTTTTTAATGGCCTTCCTTAGTCACACATGAGGGTCAGTGACGGATACAACCTGAGGGCCTGGCCCTGCTTCCTGTGAATACCCCCACCTCAGTGCTAGGGTTGGCCGAGCACTACGTATCATTATTTCAGATTGATCAGTGGTTTTCCAGGTCATGAGGTGACACTTTCACGTGACAATGTTTGATGCAGCAAAGCCATCGTATTTGAGGCATTCAAGGACTCCCAGCCTTTATGTGATGGTTGAAAACGGATGTCAGGGACTATGTAAGGACTCAATCACATCCAAATAGTTTGCGGACCTTGTCTTTTTTTTTTTTTGAGATGGAGTTTTGCTCTTGTTGCCCAGACTGGAGTGCAATGGTGTGATCTTGGCTCACTGCAATCAGGTTCAAGTGATTCTCCTGCCTCAGCCTCCCGAGTAGCTGGGATTACAAGCATGTGCCACACACTTGGTTTTTTTGAATTTTTAGTAGAGATGGGGTTTCCCAAAGTACTGGGATTACAGGTGTGATGAGTCACCATGCCCGGCTAGTTTGCAGACATTTTCTTAGAAAGAATGGAGGCTCTTTGTCACCTTTTAGAGGAGAAAAATCTCCCAGAGAAACCCGACTCAAGTAGAGCCTCTGGGGTCAATCTTCTAAATTGATTGTGTGGGTCCTCATCACACATCCCTGAAAATGTCAGCACCCTCCTCAATATTTCCATCTTTGTGAACAAGGTTGGGCTACAGGAATACGCAGATGCTTCCCTATGAAAGGCTTTTTATCTTCTTGACATTTTGCAGTTTTTCTGGTGGCCTGTGGAAGCCATGCCCCAGGTAGGACGTCTAATATGGAAGACTAATGGTAAATCCTGGGGTTCAGGCCTTAAAGTTGTGGATGAGAGTTGTGGGTGAGGAGGGGGTAGTCAGAGGATGTAGACTCTGACCAAGCAACGGATGAGTGGAGTATGGAGACACAGGTTTTTTGCCTGTGAGTGCAGCTAGGGGGCCACACAGCTTAGTTAGCACAGCTGATGAGAAAGTGCATCCCATAAGCTGGAGAGGCTTGCATTTATTTAGTACAGATTTAATGACAAAGGCTTACAGCAAATACTATTTGTAGGTAATTAACATTGTTGATTTTCTGAGTAGGGTGCAGTCCTGCCCCCAGATAATCAAAGGTTGGGAACAAATAGGTAAACAACTTTACTAGATAAATTCTTTTGCATTCCTTTGTTATCTGCTCTTTACCATTAGCTTAAGGTAAGAGGATTAGCCTGCCTTCAGCTATAACCCTTTCCCAAAGCATTTGCATAACTTCCTGGCCTTCCAAGAAGGTTTGCATCTTTCTTGTAATTTTCCCCACACTTTGATGGTCTCCTACAAGAAGAGAGACCAGAGTCAAATGCTATGAATGTTGGATAATGAGTCCTCCAAACAGCCAAGTCAGGGAGAAAATGGTAGACAGGTTACAGGGTCAGTTTACAGAAACTAGAAGGTCGGTCCAGGTAGCTTTGGAACAAAGTGCCCACACCTGTAGGAGCAGCTGGCCCTGGCGTGTGTAGCCTGAGCCTTGAGGGCCTCTCACCAGGTACAGTTCTCTCCGGGTTCTCTCCTTCACCCACATCTCCCTCCCCACCTGGTCCCCATGGGTCATCCACACTACATCTTCATGCTTCCTAGGCGGTTCCTTACCTCTTTACCTCTATTTATTTACCAGTCCTCAGACATAGAAGACGATCTTATTCAACAGGCATTTGCTGAGCACTCACTATGTTCCAGGGAGTGTGCTCGGTGCTGGAGACCCATTGGTGAACAGAGACTGTGCACCTGGGTGATTTCTGTTCTTGTGAGGGTGACGGATGACAAAGGAGGCCTGCAGAAGAGTCTGTTCTTGCAGCTTGGACTAAGTAATCATGGTGTGCTGACCAGGGCCAGCCACAGAGGGCCAGGAGGATGGCCTTGGAGAGAGTGGAAGGAGCTGGAATGTGAGGAGTCAGGGAGGTATATCTGGCGCATGGCACGCAGGAAGGCAGGTGAGGAGGGGCCTGCAGGGTCCAGGAACAGCAGCAGGCTGCAGGCCAGGGTGCCCTGAAAGGAGGAGGAATTTGCTTGAAACAGAAGGGAGGAAGGGAGGGAGGAAGGAAGGAGGGAAGGAAGGAAGGAGGGAGGGAAGGAGGGAGGGAGAGAGGAAGGAAGGAAGGGAGGAAGGAAGGAAGGAAGGGAGGAAGGAAGGAAGGAGAAAGGGAGAAAGGGAGGGAGGACGGAAGGAAGGAGGGAAGGAGGGAGGAAGGAAGGGAGGGAGGGAGGGAAGAAGGAAGGAAGGAGGGAGAGAGAGAGAAAGGAAGAAAGGAAGGAAGGAAGGAAGGAGGGGGAGAGAAAGGAATGAAGGAAGAGAGGGAGGCAGGGAGGAAGGAGGGAGAAGGAAGAAAGGAAAGAAGGAAGGAAGAACTATCACCACACTTCGCAGTGGTTCAGTAGAATTTGGCTTTCTAGATACGGCTTTTTTGTCCTGAAATGCTGAATCAGCAGCCAAAGTCATCAAAGACTATTCCCAAGGATCCCCAGTGTGGAAGCGGAGGGCGCAGCAAACCCGTGCAGCCATCAGGAAACGCAGGGTTTTCATCCCGCTGGGAGCCTGCCCCCTGGTGGTGAAGCGCAGAAGCGCAGAGCGAGAGCCGGAGCCGGGCCGGGGCGTCCAGGGGCGGGTGTCAGGGTCCACCTGGGGCCGCTTGGTCCCTGCGTGCGGCACCGCCCAGTAGGGCTGCTTACCTGTCCCACCCGTGCGCGCCCGCGGGTTCTAAACTCATGTTCACACTTGGTTAAGCAAAAACTAATTTGAGAAAATAAATGAGCTCGTATGGTGTTTGAAAGCTAAGTGGATTGATTTTGGATTGAGGGCTACGGTGCTCTCAGCTTTTATATGGCACAGCATTACACATACCCAGAGAGAGCTATGTGGTATTTACGACTGGAATCAGAAATTGCACGGTGAAAAGCTCATCTGAATAGATCTGGATTTACTGACACGGAAGACAGTCAGCTTTCCTGTTAGGAGGGAAGACTGGGTATATAAAATGAGCTTTCCCTATATTTCTCTGATAAACAAAAGATGTCTGTGCTGTTGCAAGTGCAAGTGAAGGAAAACATTCTGAACGGGGCGGTGAGCTATGTTTTAAGTCATAATATTTAAGTATTTAAGTCCTTTGGGGTTACTTTTTGCACGTCTGTATTTTCAGACTTCTCTATAGTGTATTTCTGCAGCTCTCTCCCAGTTTTCTTTAGGGAATCCCCAGTGTAGACTCCAATGAATTCCTCAAAAAGGCAAGTTGAAAAAAAAAGAGTGTTTTGTTTTTTTTGACAGTCTCTCTCTGTTGCTCAGGCTGGAGTGCAGTGACACTGTCTCAGCTCACTGCCATCTCCACCATCTGGGTTCAAGTGATTCTCCTGTCTCAGCCTCCTGAGCTGGGACTACAGGTACCCACCACCACACTGAGCTGATTTTGTATTTAGTAGTGATGAGGATTTTGCCATGTTGGCCAGGCTGTTCTGGAACTCCTGACCTCAAATGATCCAATCACCTCGTTCTCCCAAAGTGCTGAGATTACAGGTGTGAGCCACCACACCCATCTGAAAAAAGTATGTTTTTTTAATCCAGAAGAGATGGTATCTCCTCACAGTTTCATTTGGTTTTAAAAGACCCTTCTCATTTCCATCCCTCCCTCCTCACAGACAAAACTAGAATTCTTTGATCCCTGAGGATAGAAACGTACCGGCTGACTCACATCTACCTGCATAATATTCAGGCAGCTTTCCCCAATTATTAGCTGTTCTCCGCAGTATGAATGGAGGGATTCTTTTTTCTTCCTACTTCTATTCTAGTTAAATAAGTGAGATTCAGGGAGGAAGAAGAATTATGAGTCTGTGCTGTGATATTATTTCATTACAGGCTGTAAAAATAATCCTCATTATTAGTCAATTATATTAGTTATCTTGCATCTTTTCTGTGTGTGTGTGTGTGTGTGTGAGAGAGAGAGAGAGAGAGAGGGAGAGAGGGTCTGTGTGTATTTGCCTGGGAGAGTGTTGTTGATACTGCTCCTAAATAGGATGGTTTTAAATACATTTCTTTGCCGCTTTCAAACGTCTGCACCCTTGATTCACACTTTCACTCTCATTCTCTTTGTTCTATTTAGTCATCCCATTTGTCTGTATATTTCCTAGGAACAAATGCTGTCTTTTAAAAGCCCTTCCCGAAACCTCTCTGAGATTCTTGAACAGTTTTACGAACTTACAACCCACCTGATGTGTTTACAGATGAGGTTTGTGGAGTAGAAAACATGATCAGTACCAACTGTCACTCTCATTTTTGCAAATTTCCTTCCCCCCTTTGAGAATAGCGAGTGGCAATCATTTGAGAAAGATCCGTCTGCCCTCTATGTACGCGTGCAGCAGGAGCTGCACACGTGCACACAGCGAGCTTTCGGCCATCAGCACACCTGAGTAGTGCTGTCCTCATCTCCTGCCGAGCAGACCTAGCAAAGCCAGGGGCATTCATGCTTTCTCTGCATTCTTCAGACCACACCTCGTGCATCAGGGCTGGCTCCTTCCTTCCTTCATTCATCCTGCAAATCTTTACTGCGCTTGTCCTGTATGCTAGACCCTCTTCTAGACAACAGAAGGGTGGAGCTGAGGAAGACAGCCTCCTGCCCTCCAGGGGCTTACACGCTGGGAAGAGTGACCAAAAGACAGAGTTGATACACGGCTTGGGAAGCATCTAAGGAAGAGAGGGGCAAGCAGGAAGGGAGTGGGGTGAGGAGGCCCTAGCCCTCACTAGTCTTAAGATATTCGGCTTTCTTGGAGGAGGCATTACCTAAATCAGGCACTGAGGAAAGCAGGTGTCATTCAGGGAGATGATGTGGGCAGTAGGGAGAGGATCTGGGGAGAGGACATCTCATGCCAGACTGAGAGGGCCCGGGACGGAAAAGCCAGTGCACAGGATGGGCAGGGCATGCTGCGTGTGTGGTGGGGGACGGCAGGGAAGACAGAGGTGGGGTCACCGAAGTGAGAAAGGGCAGTGTGAGGCGGCGAGCAAACGCAGGAGGTTGAAGCAGCAGGTGATTTGGCCTGGGGAAGACTCAAGGGCGATTCTTTTCGAAGCAGTGAGAGCTGCCCCAAATGCCAAAAACACAGACACAAGGGTGGACGGATTCCGTGGCCTCCATGTGATAGGAATAGAATTAATGGCTGAAGGCCAGGAGGAGGAACGCTGGGGGATAAACGGGAGCAGAGACGGCAGTTCCTGTGCAGGTGCAACACGTCAGGCGCCTTCTGCGGGTCCTCCCGCCAATTCTCACAGCAATGCTGTGGTGGAACCATGAGAATTTCTACCTTCCAGGAGGTAGCAGAGGCCAATGCCATTGGGAAACTTGCCCAGTATCATGGGCTGCCAATTGGTGGAACTGGGATTTGAACATAGGAAGCCTGGTTCTCAGGCCTGTGCCAATGAAAGCCAACCAACCATGAAGCAGGCACCTTCTAAGGTGGTGAGGGTCTCATGGCTGGAAATTTTCTAGAAGGGGGCGATATGGTATACATTTGTGGCTAGCTTCCTAGCGCCTGTAAAGCCAGCACACTCCACTCCCAGTTTCCCCATGGGCACCCACATGCTGGAAGAGCTGGCCAGCTCCAGCTGCCATAAAAGCCCTGGCCAAGGGGGGCACAGAGGGGCCCCTGGGGGCACAGGGCTGCCTGGCCACAGCGACCAAAGCTCGTGGTCTCTGGGCTTTCCACTGAGAGGGTTGATTGGAAGAAAGAATGAAAGATATCCAGGAGCTAAAGGATGAGAACTCATGAACACAAAGAAGGAAGCCACAGACACTGGGGCCCACTCGAGGGTGGAGGGTCAGGGAAGGGAGAGGAGCAGAAAAGATCACTGCTGGGGACTGGGCTTCATTCCTGGGTGATAAAATAATGAATACAATGGACCTCTTGACATGAATTTACCTATGTGACAAACCTGCACATGTACTCCCGAACCTAAAATAAACGCTTACAAAAAGAAAGGCAGGCCGGGCCCGGTGGCTCACAACTGTAATCCCAGCACTTTGGGAGGCCGAGTCATGCAGATCACAAGGTCAGGAGTTCAAGACTAGCCTGCCCAACATAGTGAAACCCTGTCTCTACTAAAAGTACAAAACATTAGCCAGATGTGGGAGCAGGCACCTGTAATCCCAGCTACTCAGGAGGCTGAGGCAAGAGAATCACTTGAACCTGGGAGGCGGAGGGCAGTGAACCGAGATTGCACCATCACACTCCAGACAGGGTGACATAGTGAGACTCAATCTTAAAAAAAAAAAAAAAAAAAAGGAAGGCACCAAGTAATTAAACTGTTAAATGTTGGGAAAAAGTTGCAGCTCAGGCAGACTTTGAAGAGAGAGAAACCAGGGTTTTGGAGTGAGAGAGAGAAAACAGGCAGGTCTGAATTCTTTGGAGCAGTCGAGGGAGGCCCTGTGGGGACAGAAGACACCTGCTCATGAGCATGGCCGCCTCACCCCCCACCCACCACCAAACCCCTTCATCCTGGCCAAGGCCTCCTCCTTTATGAGAGCTAAGTCAGAATTGAGAAAAACCACACGCAAAGGGATAATCATCCATTCAGACAGTGGGGGTGCCGGGTGAGCTGTGTCTAGGGGAAACCAGTGGGGAGGGCCCAGGGGGAGTTTGTGCTACAGCAGGAATATTATGAAGAAGAGAATGACTTCGCCAGAAAAAGGCAGCCTGAGCCTGTGGTCTCCAAGGCTTCTCCAGGCTATGGGTCTGTGCTCCACCTGTGGAGTCTAGTAAAATCTGAGTTGCTTAAAAAAGAAATCAAGGGGCTTTACACCCATGTTGTCACACCTGTTCTTATCATTAGCATTATGACCTGGAAAGGGGGTGGGCTGGGGAGAGAGGGAAACTTGCTCTCCTGGGACCCAGGGAGATGTGGCCTGGGATCCAAGCAACCCAACAGCTGGCTGCTGCACTGGCTTCTCGGCTGGTCCCCTCTCATACTCCAGTGTAGACATGGAGACGCTGAGTCAGCGAGCTCCCATCACTGAAAAGTCACATGGTTTGGTTTTGTCTCATTTTGCATCTTGCAAACAAAAGCATCCTGAGGGATTTGGTTGAGGTCGGCCTGCCCTCTCTCAGGGATGCTATGGAAGGAATCTCTGCATCAGGAGGTGTGTGGACGAGGACCTCTGAGATCTCTGGCTCACCTCTAAGATTCTATTACTTCCTTAGTATGATTCAAAGTTGTGTAGTTTTTTCTTCTTTCAGATGCAGGTGGGAAACATCTTCAAAAACATAGTGTTTGAATTTTTTTTTAAATTTTAGATTCAGGGGTTCATGTGCAGGTTTGTTTCAAGGGTATATTGTGTGATGCTGAGGTTTGGGCTTCTATTGATTCCATCACCCACATTGTGAGCCTGGTAGAAATAGAAAGTTTTCAGCCCTTTCTCCCTCCTCCCTCTCTCCCTCTTTTCCTCCTTCCCTCCTCTCAGAGTCCCCAGTGCCTACCGTTCCCATCTTTACATTTGTATGCACCAAGGTTTAGTGCCCGCTTATAAGTGAGAAGATGTGACATTTGCTTTTTTGTTTCTGCATCACTTTGTTTAGGATAATGGCCTCCAGCCACATCTGTAAAGGACGTAATTTCACTCTTTTTTATGGCTGCATAGTATTCCAAGGTGTATATGTACCACATTTTCTTCGTCCAGTCCACCATGGATGGACATGTAGGTTGATTCCATGAAAAGAGACACAATATTAATTATTTTGTCCTCACAAACATCACTGAGACAAAAAGATGGAACATTTAACCTAACTTCTAAAACCTAATAACACCAACAGGAATTCTATCATGGCTTTAGAAAACATAAATTAGACACATACACTTGCTCAGGCACATTCAAAGCAGAATTATTTGTCTAAGTTAAACCCCAGCTTCAAAATTTGAATGGCTGTATTAAGACATCCTGGGGTTTAAAATGAAGTGAGTCAACCAGCCAAACTAATTTAGTACTCAACTTTCATATACTTGAACGAATTATGGCTATTTTTAACAGGATTATGAAGATTATCAAAATCACTAGAGGGAGTAAGAAATCCTGTTGGAAGGAAGTATAATACCCTTGCAAAGATAAGTATAATTAGTGTGGAAAAGGGCAATGAAAAATTAATAGGGTTTAAAGGTCAAAGACATATGCCGATGAGTAAAATCCTCAAATTCGTTTTGTAGGACTCTGTCCTAACAAATTCTGTGATCGGAACATTCTCCGAAGTGTTTCTGCATTCTTCAGAATCTCCAAGAGTGGAGGGTGCAGACTGCATCCCTAGCCAGGGCAGGAGAACAAAGAGAGGAACCCACACCGTGAACACAATCATCTCAGCCCTGAGCGACGCTGCTCTCCTAGCGAAGGTGTTCAGTTTCAGCACTAGAGGGAGCGCAGAGCCCACATCATCCTCGTAAGGTTGGGGAGAAAGAAGAAATTGGTCCAGAAACCTCCTCCGCCATCCCCGACCCACCACAGGCAAACGTTACAGCGATCTCATGGGATAATTTAGAATGCACACAAGTCAAACGATCTTGGGTAGAGCACAGCTCGGCAAGTTCAGTTGCAAGCCCTTGCTGTCTGCTGGCCTCCAGTGCCTGCCTCACAGACACTCCTCATGGATAATCACGCCTTTCTCACAAGGGTTCCGTGAGTCACCGTTTTGCAGAAGAAGCCACTGAGGCCCAGAGTGTATAAAGCAAGTAAGTCTTCTGGACTCCAAAGATGGTTTCTGCAATCATGTCCCCAGGAAGCTCCCAGGACTCAGGACGCTCTTTGAAGATCACAGTTTTATGATGTCACTGAAAACAAGCTTCCGCCCTTGAGGTCAATGTGTTGACATCCTAGCTGTTCCTGGTAAGCCGTCCACAACGTCCCATTAAAAGTGGGCATGACATTACGGAAAGAAGACAGAAAAGAAGAAGAGTGCATGAGAGAAATTCACAAGCGTGCCGCTACCCCCAGGAACCTAAAACACAGGAAGAAAGTCCACAGGCCAGGAGGAAATCCACTGGCTGCTAGTGGAGTTTCACGGAGAAGCACAAGTCATCATCGGATGTCCTGTTTCTAATCTGAATGGTAAAGGCATTGATCTATTTTTACAAAAGAATATTTCTACAACCAGTAAGAAAAAAGTAGTATTATAACGACACTGTTGGTTTATCACAGCAAATTAACAAAAGTCAGGGTATGAAGGAGAGGCGCAGTTCTTTCTGTGCATAAGGCATAGTCAGAATTCCTATTTGCTTCTTCTAAATTCTGACAGTTAAACTATAGGTATACACGCAAATTTGTAAACCAAACATTAAAGACTAATTAAGGACTGAATGTCTCTTCCTTCAAATATAAGAGAAAATTCATATAAATATATATTTAATATTAATAAATATAGTAACATCAATATGAATATTACATATTATGTTCTTAATTCTAAAAGATAGGAAATGAAGAGAAGAACAGTGAGGCCCCAAAGAGAGAAAGTGTGAAACCACAAGGCAAGAATGAGTGAAAGAGAACTGTGTAAATCCCATAGTTAGAAAAATAAGACAAATCAGGTTTTCAAAAAGTGTAGCATTTTCTGTTCCTAACAGGAACACTTAAACCAAAAGGGGAGTGAAAGGTTAGGAATGAAGGACCAGGCAAAGATATATCAGGCAAGAAGACAAAGCAGCGAAGAAGAGAGAGGAAGACGCACGCTAGCCGATGCAGATGCTGTGATTTGAATGGGTCCCCTCCAGTATGTCCTCCTGTGGCGGTATTGAGATGTGGGGCCTTTAAGAGGTGAGAAAGGGCTGGGCGCAGCAGCTCACACCTGTAATCCCAGCACTTTGTGAGGCTGAGGTGGGTGGATCACTTGAGGTCAGGAGTTCAAGACCAGCCTGGCCAACATGGTGAAACCTCGTCTCTACTAAAAATACAAAAATTAGTTGGGTTTGGTGGTGGGTACCTGTAGTCCCAGCTACTCAGGAGGCTGAGGCAGGAGAATCACTTGAACCCGGGAGGTGGAGGTTGCAGTGAGCCGAGATAGTGCCACTGCACTCTGGACAACAGTGAGACTCCGTCTCAAAAAAAAAAAAAAAAAAAAAAAGAAGAGGTAATGAAGGCCTCCTGAATGGGACTTAGGGCTTCACAGAAGAGCCTTCCCTCTGCATTCAGCCTGCTTGCCCTCCTGCCTTCTGCCAGGTGAGGACACAGTGTCCCTCCCTCCCGCCGGAGGACGCAGCCCTCACCAGATGACCAGACCTGCTGCTGCCCTGCCCTTCCACTCCCCAGTCTCCAGGACTGTGAGAAACACATGTGTGTTCTTTATAAATTACCCAGCCTATGGTATTCTGTTATAGCAGCACAAAAGTGACGAAGCTGGCAATACTTGTGAAGGCTGATCCGCGGTGTCAATGTGACTGCATTAAGAGATCTCTCAGACAGCTGGTAAAGTGTCATTCTCA
Source organism: Cheracebus regulus (assembly GCA_963574635.1). NCBI lineage: Eukaryota > Metazoa > Chordata > Mammalia > Primates > Pitheciidae > Cheracebus > Cheracebus regulus. The sequence continues at coordinate 19,457 of CAUYQU010054731.1, read as the reverse complement.
GTGCTTCAGTAGGCACTGAACCTATCCCTCTGCTTCCCAGGTGGTTTGGCATTTGACTAGAGTGACTGGGCTGCCTCAAGGGTGTCTGTGAGGCTGTTTCCAGAGGAGATCAAGCTTGAGTTGGTGGATTGAATAGGAAAGTCTGCCTTCAGGGCGGGCAGGTATCATCCAATCAGTCAGGGCCCAGATGGAACACAGAGGTAGAGGAAGGACTGATTCTGAGTCTCTGTCTTGCAGAGCTGGGACACCACTCATCTTCTCTTGCCCTTGGATATCAGAATTTTGGGTTCACCAGCCTTTGGACTCTGGGACTGGCTCCAGCAGGTCCCCAGGCTCTTGGGCATTCAGCCTCAGAGGGAAGATACTGAGAGGGACCCTACTGGCTTCCTTAGTGTGAAGGCTGAGCTGTAACTACCAGCTTTCCTTGTTCACCAGTTTGCAGACAGCCTGCTGAGGGACTTCTCAGCCTCTGTGATTGAGTAAGCTAATTCCCTAAGAAACCCCTTTCTCACATATCTCTCTCAGCAGCTCTCTAAATTCCTACCAGCTCTATCTCTCTGGAGGATCCTAACTAAAAAATAGGCTTCTCAGACCAGGCACAGTGGCTCACACCTGTAATCCCAGCACTTTGGGAGGCCAAGGTGGGTGAATCACTTGAGGTCAGAAGTTCAAGACCAGCCTGGCCAATATGTTGAAAGCCCATCTCTACTAAATATGCAAAAATTAGCCAGGCATGGTTGCATGTGCCTATAATCCCAGCTACTCAGGAGGCTGAGGCAGGAGAATTGCTTTACCTCAGCAGGAGGAGGTTACAGTGAGCCAAGATCGTGCCACTGCATTCTAGCCTGTGTGACAGAGCAAGATTACATCTCAATAAATAAATAAATAAATAAATAAAAGCCTTCTCCATCCTTGTGTACTGGTTGATCTCATTTATTTTCTGGAATGCAGTGGTGCGATCTCAGCTCACTGCAACCTCTGGCTCCCAGGTTCAAGCAATCCTTTTGCCTCAGCCTCCCTAGTAGATGGGATTACAGGCATGCGCCACCACGTGAGACTAATTTTTAATTTTTAGTAGAGACAGGGTTTCATCATGCTGGTCAGGCTGGTCTTGAATTCCTGACCTCAGGTAATCCACCAGCCTTGGCCTCCCAAAGTGCTGGGATTATAGGTGTAAACCACTGCACCTGGCCGATCTCATTTGTTTTCAAGATTTCTTTCTTTCTTTCTTTTTCTTTTTTGAGACAGAGTCTTGCTCTGTTGCCCAGGCTGGAGTGCAGTGGCATGATCTTGGCTTACTGCAACTTCTGCCTCCTGGGTTCAAGCAATTCTCCACCTCAGCCTCCTGATGAGTTGAGATTATAGGCTCCCGCCACCATGCCTGGCTAATTTTTTTGTATTTTTAGTAGAGACAGGGTTTCACCATCTTGGCCAGGTTGGTCTTGAGCTCCTGATCTCATGATCCACCCGCCTCGGCCTCCCAAAGTGCTGGGATTACAAGCGTGAGCCATTGCACCCAGCCTGCTTCAAATATTGTTAGTAGGCCAGTGACTCACACATTTCACCCCATCCAGATCTGCACATCCAACAGCCTCCTTCTTGTGACAGCCACCTGGCTGTCCTATGGAAGCCTCAAACTCGTCTCTTCAGTGGAGGCATGTGCCATGAAACCACATGCCTCATCTTGTCTCTTCAGTCTTCTCTCCCTTCAGGTTTTCCCATTTATTCATTCAACACACGCAGAGTTTATTTTTCCCAGAAAGAGAGTGAGAACCACCTAGGTGACATTCATACCATTTTCATTTTCTAGGGGGAAGACAGATAATAAAAGAATGAACAAATTGACCAGATAATTCCAGATAATGATCAAAAAAGAGTGTTGGGAAGCCTAGGACTAAATTGTAATAAACATGTCATGCTTCTCTTTTCTAAGTTTCTAACGATTCTCATAGATTAGTTTTCCCCGAGTGGTGTTGGTATGCCACAGTGTGTTTAGATTCCTCTCCTAGGAAGGCATCTCTAAGGAGGGAACATTTGAGCTGCTGATGTGGGGAGCTGGTCACTCAACGAGGTAAGAGATGAACTTGCAAAGGAAAGGAAACAGCAGATGCAAAGGCCACAAAGTGGGAATGAGCTGGGCATGGACATGGAGCAGGAGGGAGGGTAGTTGGAGATGAGGTCAGAGTTAAGAAGGCCAGGTGTTGTTGGCTTGAAATCTATGTGTATCAGTCAGGAAATCCTAGGTTAGGTGACAGTAACAAACAGTCCCCATGGTTCAGCAGTTTCGAATAGTAAAGGTTATTTTCCTGCTCACTCCTTAAGTTCACTGAGGATTAACAAGGAGAATCATGCTTTGTCTCTGAAGTCTTTGACCTTGAAGTGACACATATCACCTCCAACCGCATTTCATTGACCCTAAGTCCCATGGCTCAACCTGCCTGCCAGTCAGGCAAGGGCAACCCCACCATGTTCTGTGGAGAAGGGAGACCAGGCTGCTGGTGAATAGCCCTAACGGTCACCACAGAAAGGCAAAGATGTAGAACCTCATTCTGAATGCTGTAGGAAAACGTGGGACTGTATTAGGCTGAAGATGCACAGGATCTGGTTTAGGTTCATAAAAGCTCACTCTGCATGAGCTCACTCTGTGGTTTTGAGGAGGATGTGGCTGGAGGGGTCGGGAGCATGAGTCTGGTTAGGAGGCTGCTGCAGAGCCCAGGAGGAGATGAGGCTGGTGCAGTGACCAAGAAAGGCTGCAAAGACACTATAATCAAGCCAGAAACCAGAAATCTGGAACCCGCCCCTGACAACCACCCCCACCATCTGATCCATTCACAAGCCAAGCTGACTCTATCTCCAAACAGAGATCAAATGTATCTAGTCTCATTCTGACCATGACAGCTTCAGCTGTTTCCACCTGGCCTTTTGCCAAGACTCTTGAGTAGTCTTCTAGACTATTCCCCATGAGGTTCCAAGAGTCGTCTTAGGATAGACGTGGGAGCCTGTTACCTCTTGCTCAGAAGCCTCAGTGGATTTCCACCGCCCCTAGGATAAACTTCCCAAACACATTCTGTGGCACCCACCCCAGCCCCAAGCGCCAGCCTTCTGGTCCCTTATTAAGTGCCTTGATGTGCCAGGTAGGGTCCCCTGGCAGGTCAGTCATGCCGGCTCTTCCCTCTCAGTGCACAGCGCCTCCCTCCTCCCTCCCAGACACACACATACTCACACCCTGCCTACCTCCTACTCTTCCTTATCATCCCAGCTTGAGTGTCATTGTTTTAGCACAAACTTACCTGACCACCTTTTCCCAGCAATTTAAGTCAGACCCTCTATTCTATGCTTCGATAGCATTCTAGACTATTCCTTCACAGAAGTTGTTGTAGTTTAGAATGCTCTGTGTGAGTGTGCGTGTGTGCATCTGTGTGTGCATGTATAAGTTATAACTCTGTGTGTAAATGTTACAGCTCTTTGTGTGTGTGTGTGTGTTTAATTGACATCTGTGGCATGTCAATCTTGGGAGAGCAGAATGTGTGTATTTTGCTCACCACTGAATCGCCAGTACTGTGCAGGGTCCCAGGCACAGAATTGGCATTCGCAGAATAAATAAATAAAATGAATGGCTAAAACAATGACAACTATCCAAATTACGTTTTGTTTTGTTGTGAGATGGATTTCGCTCTTGTTGCCCAGTCTGGAGTGCAATAGCACCATCTAGGCTCACCACAACCTCTGCCTCCCAGGTTCAAGCGATTCTCCTGCCTCAGCCTCCTGAGTAGCTGTGATTTCAGGAATCCCCCACCACGCCTGGCTAATTTTGTATTTTTAGTAGAGATGGGGTTTCTCCATGTTGGTCAGCCTGGTCTCGAACTCCTGACCTCAGGTGATCCACCCACCTTGGCCTCCCAAAGTGCTGGGATGACAGGCATGAGCCACCACACCCAGCCCAAATTATATTTCTAAATAAGCTATACAGAGTGCACTGAACAGATGACATATACAATGTGATATGAAATATCTTATAACTAAGTAAATGGGATGCTGAGACTACCTTCGAATCCCCCATCCTCTAAAAAATAGGAAATAGTTCATTTATTTGCATTTAAAATCTTTACCATTCTAGTCCTTCTTGCTCTATGTGCATTGTGTCTCAGCTTCAGGCAAATAAAAAAGGCAAAGTGACTCATCAGGTTTGGTGGGTGGCCGGCTCGGAAAGGAAAACACTGGTTGTCTCGCAGTTACGGACATCACGTTAGCAGGCAGGTGGGCTGATCCTCCCCAGCAGGACGCGGCTTTTCCACGTGGCCCCATCAGGTGTCCTGCACCCTGAGGCCCGGCCCATCTCCCAAGTTCACACTTCCAAGAAGAGAAGGTGGACTGAGGAAGGATTCAGAGCTGTTTGGGCTGCATTCACAGTCACGTTTATTAATAGAGCCGCTGTGAAACTATCTGATCTGAAAAAACAGGTGACTCAGGTGCAAAATTTGTGCATCAGCTGGTGCTGAGTCAGCCTCAGTTCATGATCAGAAATGTCCTGAACTGATCATCAGCCTGAGTCAACATTTGCACCCTCCACCCTGGGCAGGTCCAGTAGTCCCTGTGCGTGGAGCCAGCTGCAGCAGCGAGGGAGATGCAAACAGAAATGCGGAAGGCAGGAGTCCAATGTGCAGGAGAAGTCAGCCTGCAGGGAGGTGCGGGGGCCTGGGGTTCAGGGCCAGAGGTGAGTTCCTACTAATAGGCTCAGCAGGCCCTTTTGGGATTTCATCTCTCTCTCTCTGCCTTTTCTTATAAGGTCAACAATCCCATCACAAAGGCCCCAACCTCATGACTAATCTAATCTCAATTACCTCCCAAAGGCCTATCTCCAGATATCATTACATCGGAGGTTAGGGCTTTAACAGATGAATTTTGGTTGGACACAAACGTTAAATTCATGTATCCCATTATTAGTGTTCGGTCGTTGGAGAGGGGAGTTATATTATTAAGAATGCTAGATGAACATGAATATTTGGCAAGATTTCTTTTTTTATACAACTTTAGGGATGTATCACTGGCAATTAATGGAATACAGGTGCTTGAGGTGCACAGTTTGGTAAGTTCTGACGTGTGTATATGCCAGGGGAGCCATCACTGCGCTTGAGGTCATCCTGCAGGAGGCTCCCCTTTGTTATTCCCCACACCCTTGTCCCCAGCTCACCCCCAACCTGTCCTCAGGCAACACTCATTTGCTTCTGTCACTATGGAATAGTTTTCATTTTTCTAGAATATTATATAAATGGGATCATATCTACTCTTTTTTTTTTTACAGCTTTTTTAGCTCCACGTAAATATTTTGAGATCCGTCCATGTGGCTGCATGTTATCAGTAATTTGTTCCTTTTTACCACTGAGTAGTGTTCCATGGTGTGGCCAACCCTGATCTGTCTCTCCCTTCCCTGATGATTGACATTGGGTAGTTTGCAGTTCGGGGCTTTTATAAATAAAGCTTCTATGAACAGCTGTGTATCAGCCTTTGAACATTTGCTTTATTTTCTTTTGGGTAAATACCTAAAAGAGAAATGGCTGGTCATAGGGTAGGTATATGTTTCAGGTTTTAAGAAACTGCCACTGTTTCCAAATCGTTTACATCAATTTCACATTCCTTCCAGCAGGGGGTGAGCATTCTGATTCTTCCACATTCCTGCCAGTGCTCGACATGGCTAGTATTTTTAAGTCTAGCCCTTCTAGCGGTGATGTAGTGGTATCTGACTGAGGCTTTAATTTGCATTCCCCAAGAGCTGGGTTCCTAACCACTGCTGAATTGTGCCTCTCTGAGTCTTGGCCTTCTCCAGAGTCATCATGAGAATTTTATGTCTGCCTCACAGGGGTTTTGAGGTATGAGTGAAGTACCCATTCATTCTCCACCCCATCTAATCATTACCTCTCCCAGGTATTTTGAATTTCAGCAATAGCCATATTGGAGAGGGAAGGAGACTCAGGTTTCTCTGTTTTTAATAAAAATTGATATGAGATGTCAATAATTGCCTATAGCAAGAGTCCACAAAAGAAGTCAAAGAATATCGAAATAGTGGTACTGAGAAAATTCCCTGGATGCCCCAGAGCACAGTCATTGCTTCCTTGCTACCATTTCTGCTACTCAACCAAATGCACAAGCTGAGGAAGGGACACATTACCTCCTGGTTGAACCTCACTCCAATGACAGAGGAGTCAGAGCCCTGCCCTTGTGAGGGGGTGGGGGAGCGGCCCATGAACCAGAGGGAAGGCAAACACCTCCTGCAGATATAGGACACAGCAGACACCTGGAAGTACCATGCCTTGAACTGAGAGACTCAGGGAAGGCTTCACAGACCAGGACCTCCTTGAAGAAAGAGTAGATGTTTTCCCTCGTGTGATAGTGTACAAAAGCAGGACAGTCCTGGGAGAGGGACCGTGTGTGTGAACCAGGAGACCACAGTGAGCGGGACGGTTTCTGAAGCATCAAGAACCATGCAGGGGGCCCGAACCCACTGGCCACGCGAATATTGCTAACGTTGATTTTTCGGAATAGAGGCTAAAGGTATGTTTTTGAGAACTTTGATCACGTTTTAGGAAGATCCAGCAGTTTGTAGGATGGGAGAAAGGGATGAACAGCAGTGAGTGAGTGAGTGATTCACTAAGTAGTTTAACCCTTGAGCACAAGCAGGCACCAAGACTGTGCCTTGGACAAGTTGTCCAGGGGAGAAGTTTTTATGGGCCTGAAGCAAGTCAGTGTTGGTGGAGACAGAGACAAGGGAGTTAGTTGAGTTCTAGGAGAGCTGATCACACTGGCAGCTGATCACAGGAGCGGGCACAAGGACACCTTTTTGCTGTGGATGACTGGACATCCACTGAAGTTTGAAATGCAGAGCTTAGTGAGGAAGAGAAAGAGCAGGAGGGATGCCTCCAAACGTATACACCCCAAACTCAGGCCCTTCGTCGCTTGCATGGGAAGCTTGTAAGACATCGCTTGCATGGAGAAGCTTGTACGGGGAAGCTATGAAAGGACCTGGATTTGGGGTGTGTACAGTAAGAGGCACCTAGGGGCATCCCTTGGACAATGATGGTGTCTGCAGCTCAGAACAGCTTGGACTGTCGGGAGTCACAGGACACGTGAGAACAGCGTCGCTGGGGGTCAGGGTGAGATTGCCTGGGAGGGTGGGCAAAAGTCCAAGGAAGGGGAGTCTCCAGAGGACTTTGGGAGGCACTGGTGGGAGAGAGAGGAAGAAAAGAGACCCCCCAAATTCCAGTCAACATGGGGGAGTCAAGGTTAAGAAAGTCTGTAAATCATTAAGTGGATAGAAGCCAGGAGAGGAGGGCTGAGACTGGAGCTCTCCAGCCACCGGAGCCGGGAAAGGCAGACGCAGGGGCCATTCCTTCAGCCCTGAGCAGGTGAGTGGCCCCAGGGAGGCTGCAGGGCAAGGGTGACACCCTCCCTGAGACCAAGGGCTATGCTTTTCTTCTCTAATCTGTGAAAGAAACTCAGATGCTCTGTCCCCCACCGCATCCAGACATAGCTGCATGTCTATGATGAAGGAAAAGGGAGACAGACAACAGTGGACTGAGCTCTTGGTGTGTAGGAAAAGGCAGACGAAAACAGTGGACCAAGAACTTGGCTTACTGGTTCCAGGAGTGCAGCTGCCGTGAACTCTCCAGGTGAGAACGCTGAACTGCTAATAACACTCTTCCTCTGAATCTTGGTCTCTTGGAGATCTGACTGAGGCTACCTGAAATTATCAAACAGAAAAAGGTGATGCCTGGAGGAGAGCAAATACAGCTCCTATGCCAAGCGAGCCCATAACTGAACATTATAAAGAATCTCCCAAAATCAGATGCCTCTGAAGTAAGACACAAAGTTAAATTGGAGAATGCACACTTGGAAAAAAAATAGAAAAATAAGTGAAAACTGGAAAGGACTTTAAAAGTGTGTGTTTAAAATCCTCAGAAAGGGAAAAGAAGTGACAGCAACTGTAAATAAGAACAGGGAGTTATGAAACAAACAAAAAAATGGCACTCAGGAATCAACATCACTATGGATCCATGGATCAATGATCAATAAAGATCAATTTCAAAATTTGAAAAAGAAAATGTAGTTTTGAAATAAAAGCCTGCTGCAATGAGATAAACAATAAGCTGGGAAAAAGTTGATGAGTGACTTTGTAGGACAGAATTGCAGAAATCAACTAAAATGCAGCACAGAGAGATGAAGAGAGAGAAATATCAAAAAGAAGTAAAGAGATGTGGAGAAGATACTGAAAAGCTCCCTACATATGAAATAGAATAGAATGAATAGGGTCATGGCTAATTATTTCCAGAAGGGAAGGAAAATTAGAGCTCCTCAAACTGAAAGAACACGTTGAGAGCCAAGTAAGATAAACACGCGCACAAAATTCCATATTTAGATGTATCACAGCGGAATCAGAGATGATAAATAAAATTTCAAACTGCTAGAAAGAAAAGATACTTCAACCTAGGGAATGGCTATCTGTTGGAGAGTCTCTTCATCAGCAGAAAAGAGGCCAGAAAACAATGGAGCAAAATGTTGAGGGAAAACACTTACCAATGCAATATTCTCTGCTTGACTGAAACGTCTTTTAAGAGTTACAGCAGCCAGGCACGGTGGTTCATGCCTGTAAACCTAGCATTTTAGGAGACTGAGGAGGCTGGATCAACTGAGATCAGGAGTTCAAAACCAGCCTGGCCAACATGGCGAGCACCATCTGTACTAAAAATGCAAAAGAATTAGCCAGGTGTGACTGCACGAGCCTATAGTCCCAGCTACTCAGCAGGCGCAAGAATGGATTGAACCTGGGAGATGGAGGTCGCAATGAGCCACGGAGATCGCACTACTGCTTCAGGCTGGGGCAGAGAGCAAGACTCTGTCTCCCCCACCCCCCAAAAGTTACAGCAATATAAAAATATTTCTAGGCATACAAGTACTATAATTCTGATTATCTGTTCAACACAGCAAAATGAGCAGACCTCAAACAGTAGTAACATGATATATGAGAATGTGGATTGGAGTTTAAAAGTTCTTGATTTTGATCTGGGTGGTGGATTTGACATTATTCACATTTATGTATGCTTGTTCCAGGACACAACAAAAATGTTTATTTTTTCTTTATTTTTTTTCTCACTGTGTCACCCAGGCTGAAGTGCAGTGGTGCAAACTCAGTTCACTGCAACCTCCATTTCCTGGGTTCAAGTGATTCTCCTACCTCAGCCTCTTGAGTAGCTGGGATTACAGGTGCATGCCACCATGCCTGGCTAATTTTTGTATTTTTAGTAGAGACTGGGTTTCACCATGTTGGTCAGGCTGGTCTGGAACTCCTGACCTTGTGATACGCCCACCTCAGCCTCCCAAAGTACTGGGATTTGTTTATTTTTTCAAAAGCTAGGTTCTTTGTCTTATTCAGAAGAGTCTGCTTCCATTTAGATTTTGGCTTTACGAATACACATGGCATTGGTGGGTGTATTTCCTAATGGGGCTCTTTAAGTCATGTGGATCTCTCGATGGCAAAACAAAGCTGCTCCCTGGGTTGTCTTTCATTCTTGAAGTGCTCTGAATTGGATGTGTGGTTTTTTTTCCTTTTGGCAATGCCAAGATCTAGTCTATAATCACATTCATTTTGCACATGGCAATAAACATTCGATTAAAGTTCCCAGCTCCCAAGATCAGAATCCACTAACTAGCTGACACACAAAGCTGACATAATTGCCTTCCCTGGAACACTGGTTTAAAACAACAAATTACAGTCATTCAATTATCCACAGGAGGGCTCTGCTGATGTTCCAAATGCAGAAAGAGAAGCTTGGGTAGAAGGATAAGGAAATAATTTGGGGGAGAATGTGGACTGAACCTTTACAGTTTAAACAACATTTCAATAAACTATAAGATTCAATAGAGTGCCACATCTGATACAAATTAACCTTAGCTTCCTGCTGCTGCACACATTTATAGCAATACATGAAACATATTGGTACCAAAGAATAGAAGTGTTTTTCTGCAAACTGGTCATCTGAAAGTAAATTGAATGATTTCAGTAGAGACAACCTGGTTTTCTGATTATTTCATTTGCCCAATTTTACTTAAACAGTCTAGTAACTAAAGAAAAGGCATCTGGGAAGGTAAGAATTGGTAAAGAGCGGTTATTTTTTCTTTCCTTCTTTCTCTCTCTGGCCCACCCACTCATTTGCTCACAAGGCTATTAATAATAAAAGACTACTATTGCATGTCAGTCTCAGACTTGTCTACCTTCAGTTCTGAAGTTATAGAAGAAAATAAACAGAAACGAAAGGGTTCAGTACAGCATTCTATTTCTTATAGGGAAGGGATTGGATAATGCAATTTGGATTCAATGTAAAATTGTGGTTTCCTGCCCCTCTACCCCAAACTGAACCTTCCCACTCAGGTCGGGGCTAAACAGGTAGGATCTGCAGCTTTCGCTGTCTCTGTGGTGAAGGACTGTGGACGTGGCTCATTAGCAGGCAGCTCCAAGTGAGAGCACAAGCCAGGGCCTAGACCAGGCAAGAACAACTATCCTCACTCCAATTTTGCCATCGCGAGGCAAGTCCCTCCAGGAGTCTGGAGAGAAGGAGTAAATCACCCCTTCAATGCTTCTTCGATTGAGCAGAAGTATTGTGAAAAGTGCTAATGTTATGGATCAATGAAAAAAGGAAGAGTATTCTGTGTATATCAACGGGATCAACCAGACAGATTTGCTAACGTTATGCTTTAGGTATGACAAAAAGTTGTGGGTTTTGTGTGTGTGTGTGTGTGTTGTGTTTTTTTGTTTTTTGTCTCACTCTGTCACCCAGGCTGGAGTGCAGAGGCATGGTTGGGGCTCACTATGGCCTCGACCTCCCAGGCTCAAGTGAGCCTCCTGAGTAGCTGGACCTACAGGTGCATGCCACCATGCCTGGCTAATTTTTTGTATTTTTCGTAGAGACTGGGCTTCACAATGTTGACCAGGCTGATCATGAATTCCTGGGCTCAAGCAATCCTCCCACCTCGGCCTCCCAAAGCGCTGGGATCACAGACATGAGCCACTGTGCTAGGCAAAAAATTTTTATTTTTGTTCAAATGATTTTTCCTAGCCTTAAATTACTTGACTACTGCTGTACAGCTTAACCACCACCACTACCACCATCAACAACATGTACCCTCAGTCTTCCACAAAGACCCAGCACAGCCACCTAGCATAGTAGTTTTCCTTTTTAAAAAAATGTCCCTCCCATTTCTGTTCCATTATTCATAGTGAAAGGATTCAAGATAGGAGAACAAGGAAGTCAGAGGAAATTGGCAGTCTATCCCTTTGATCCTTCTTAACCAGAGAACAGAACAATGACCTTGCTGGAGGGAACCGCATTACCAGGGAGCAATGACCTAAATAATTCTGACTGTGGGTGAAAATGTGGAGGATTCCAAACATCTGAGGTTGAGATGAGCTGGATGGTTTAGTGCTTAAGCATGGCCGGCACCAGACTTACATCGATTCAGTAATATTCCTTCCCACACTAAAGGTGAGTGAAGACACCTCCCATGAAGCCTTGATGCAGACTTCACAAAATCTTGCTGTGTGTATTTTCTTTTTAAACACAAAGTTTCTTAATTAAAAAAAAAACTTTTTATTTCAAAAGAATTAGATATTCAGAAGTTGCAAAGGTAGTATATAGAGAGATACTATGTAACCTTCAGCCATTTCCCCCAATATGAACACAATACGATTACAGTACAATTTCCATGATGCAAATTACAGTAGAATTTCAACACCAGGCAATTTACGTTGGTACAATCCACAGGCCTTATTCACCAGCTCTATATGCACTTATTTGTGTGTGTGTCTGTGTCTGTGTGTGTGTGTGTGTGTGCGTGGTTTGGGCACATGTGTAGATTCATACAACCACCACCACAATGAAGATACAGAGTTGTTTCATCAGCACAGGGATTCCTCTTGTGCTGCCAAGTTTCTTAATGCGTTGATGTTTACATAGTTTGGTAATAAGATTGGGTTCTTACTGAAATAACACACTGAACATAGAGTGCAGCATTCTTATGTAGAGCTCACATAAAATCCTTTGCCCTGGGACAAATGTGCTTCTTCCCACCTGGATACAGTTTATCCTAATTCAATACAAAAATTGTGAAAAAGAAATAATCAATCTTAAGGTTTTTGTTCTTATAAGTGAAAAATCCATAAGGTATTAACCTTTCCTGAAGCAATGCTGCTTAGCTAATGGGAATTAGAAGTTAGGGACCATTGAGGAGTTTTTCTTGACAGGACCACCCGTTGGCACCCCAGAGATGCTGGAAGCCTCACTCAGCTGGCACTAATTTCATCTTCCTTGCCCCAGCCCAGCCCTTTCCGGCCTCTACCCCTTTCTGGCCTCTCTCAATAGGGGCAACACATCGGTGCCAGCAGTTCCCACAGCATGCACTCCACCTCCTTCTTACTGTCCTCATCCAATGAAGCATCCAGCCCTATTAGGACTTCCTCCTAAACCCACTGGATTCCATGCAGTCTCTCCATCCCATTGGCACAGTCATTGTTCAGGCTGCAAATGGCTTTTCCCTGGATCTATGTGACAGACATCTGTCCAAATGGCAGCTCTGCCTCCACTCATGTTCCTTTTCAGCAATCCAGCCACTATGATACAGCCATAGGACTCCTTTAAAAGGACAAATCATGTCACATCAGCCCCTCTCCCAACCAGCCCTATTTAATAAAATGTAATGCTCCTTCCAGGGATCTTGAGAGAAAATTTAAACTCCAGCTGGTGGCTCATGAGACCCCTTGCTATCAGCCTCCTGCCAGTCCTTGTAGTGGCCTTTGCCTCTCTTCCCCTATGGCCATGTCCAGCAATGCTGGACTCCTGTGCCCTTGGGTTGGGTGTGCTCTCTTCACACCTGGGCTACCCAACATGTGCTGTTGATCACCCCATTCTCTCCCCGATTGCCCCTGGATCCCCGCTCATTCTTCTAATGTCAACTTTGACACCACTTCCTCCATAAAACTTTCTCTGGCTTCCCAAGCATGTGATACATGCCTCTCTGTGTGCATCCTGGGCCAAGAGTTCCACGGCACTGTCAGCACAAATGTCGGGGTCCACCTCCAGCCTTTAAGCTCCAGTCACACAAAGACCCTTCTCACTTGCTGACCTTTACATTCTGATGAAAATGGCACCCAGACATAAGATGCCCTTATCAGGGCAGGGAAAAGTGAGGACAAAGTGGGAAAGATCAAGAATGAGGCCCCATGAACCCATAAAAAGAGGAGAATGAGGGATTCACCCCTTTGACAGGGAATGTCCTCATTCTCACGGTATCATCCCACCATTACCCACTGATTTCAGAGGGAGAATGTGCTTCCAATGGTGACACTTTGCAGCACCTCCTTTGTCGAGTGACGGAACGCCACCACTTGGCATACATGCCTCTGGGGGAGGCCCTGCAAAGATAGGAGCATCACCAATGGAGTGTTGCCAGCCAGGGTATCTGAATCTGATCACAAGAAAACAGTCAGACAAATCCAGAGGAAGGCAGTCTCCATGACAGCTGGTCTGGAGCCTCTGTATAAGTCAGCAGTGTGAAAAGCAAAAGGTGAGGTGGCCATGCTTGATTTTTAAAAATAGAGATGAGTAGCAGCCAAATACAATAGTTTATTTAAAAATCACTATGCCGGGTGGGGTGGTTCACACCTGTAATCCCAGAACTTTGGGAGGCCAAGGGGGGCAGATCATGAGGTCGGGAGTTCAAGACCAGCCTGAAGAACATGGTAAAACCCCGTCTCTACTAAAAATACAAAAATTAGCTGGGCATGGTGGCATGTGCCTGTAATCCCAGCTACTCAGGAGGCTGAGGCAGAAGAATCACTTGAACCTGGGAGGTGGAGGTTGCAGTGAGCTGATATCATGCGAATGCACTCCAGCCTGGGCGACAGAGCAAGACTCGGTCTCAAATAAAAATAAAAATAAAAATAAAAAGGCTGGGCATCGTGGCTCATGCCTGTAATCCAAGCACTTTGAAGGCCAAAGCAGGCAGATCACCTGAGGTCGGGAGTTCAAGACCAGCCTGAACAATATGGTGAAACCCCATCTTTAATAAATAAATAAATAAAAATAAAAAACCACTATAAAATATTTTTTGGAACAATGGAGACTTGAACATGGAGTGGCTTTCAGATGATTTCATGGGATTCCTGTTGGGCTTCTCAGGTGGGATCATTGTACTGGAGTCATGTGGATGGCGCTTATTCACTGGAGACTCGTGCTGAAGTATTTAGGGATAAAGATCACAATGTCTGCAACTTACTTTCAAATGATCCATCAATAAATATATTTTGTCTGTGCACATGTAAGTGTGTATGCATACAAATGTAAAATGCAAAGATGGCAAAATATTAGCAATTGGTGAATCTAAGATGCAATGTTCGTTATATTATTTTTAAACTTCTCTATCTGTCTGAACATCTTCAAAGCAAAAAGTTGGAACAAGAAAGGGTGACTCAGGCTGGAAACCTTACAACCAAGTTGGGGACATGTGAGGTCTATGCCTCGTGTAGTAATGCATAACCTAGAAATCATTCCTAAGCAGAGCCACTGAGGACGATGGTGCATGCTGGGCACTGCACAACCCTAAGGGAGCCATTTACATAGACAATCGTGCTAATGATGCTTCCGCCTCTTGCATACCCTGCAAAACTATCCGCAGTCACCTGTGCCTAGAGGCAGTACATGCAGAACTAAACTGAAGCCCAGAGTGGCCATATTCTACATGCATGAATGGGGGTTGGAGTAAACAGTGTTTTCTAAGGTATAGATCATGGGGGATTACTAGTTACTCTCTGGGACTGGACACTTTGTGAGGAGAGGCTGTGTTTGTCTGACTCTCTTTTGTTTCCCCAGTGTAGAGTCCAATATTTAGCACAAAATAGGGAAACAATAATTTTTGTTGTTGCAATAACAAGTTAACTACTACCAAATATGTTTACGATATATCGCATGAAACAGGATTGCTAGAATAGGATTTCTCAGGGACTTTGATACAGTAAATCCACGGAGTGAATCCCTAAAAGGAGACTAAAGGAAGCAATGTTCCCAAAACTAGCTCATCATGGAAACCTTCAACTACAAAGTGGCTCACAGGCATATTGCTATGTCCTGGATGCACTGCGTAAAATGTATTCCTTGTGCGTCATGATTGAGAAAGTTTTAAATTTCTTTTTTAAAAAAAAAAAGTCTGTGAGTGTTTGTTGCTGAGATTTCTTGAGCTTCCTTCTGCTCTTTGCATGGCTAGCTATGGAGCCCGTACACTGATTCCATAAACTGTCGAGTCTCCTGTCACTACCTTCCCTTTCTTGCTTCAGTAAATCTGAGTCTGCTGTCACCAAAAGCTGTGAAGTTTCTGCTGCTCCTCTTAAGTGGTTCTATGGTTCTATTTGCTGCACTATTGAGGAACTTTCTGGTCACAGAAACTAACTCAGATTAGATATAAAAAGACAATTTATCAGTTTATGTGATCAAAAAGTCTGATCATGGCACCCAAAATAAATCATCACATTCCTCTCTCCATTTCTCTGCCACTGGCTTCATGTGGCTTCTGGAAGCCCCAGATCCACGTTCTGTTGGTTTAGCAGCCTAACCCTGAGAGGGGAAAGAAAGCATTCATCTCTATAGATCTGCTGGAAAGATCTTGGGGTGGAATGTCAGAGGCCAAGCACGAGTGGGATGCCTGTCCCTAAGCCAATCACTGCAGCCAGAGCAATGGGGTGCTCTGATTGGTCAGGCCAGGGTCTTGTTCCACCATTGTTACAGGATGGGATGAGAGCCAGCCCACCCAAACCACAGGAAATGGATTCCCCACAGGAAGGCACTTTTCTTTACCGAAAGAAAGAAGGGATGTCAGGCAGACAAAAGCAATGGATACCTACTGTTAGCACTCCTGATGAGCCAAATACTATTGAAACCCAGACAGTGGCCTTTAATTAGCAATTCAGAAGCTTAGGAAAAAGAAGCGGGAGATGGGATTTGGCCAGGACTTCTGGGCTGGAAAACTCATTATTCCAGAGAAAATTTCATACAGTTGATGATGAAGTCTCTAATTTATCAGAGATAAAATCTCAAGCCACTGCCAAATAGTTCAAATAAACATTCTGCCAAGCAACTGCCTACACATATGCTTTGACTGAATGCAAACTTTCATGCCATTTTCCTCTGAAACCAAGAGGAGTCATTCTAATAGGCTAGATTGTTGTTCTTTTCCTCAAAGAGCTCATAATCTAAGGAAAGAGACAGAAAAACAAGTACAGAACATTTTAATAAGGGCTTTGAGGGGAGAAGGTAAGAGGTCTAGAAAGGAAAAATGTCCTTACTGACAGAGAAGTTGGAAAAAAAACACAGCAGCCTCATAGGAGCAGGTGAGTCCCATTGCTAGAGTGAGGGTGCCTGCTCCAGGCTACCCAGGGCAGGGAGTGTTTTGCTTCCCATGAACACCACTCCCTGTAAGACATCCAGACATGGCAAAGAGCATTCAGAGAAAGACATTCTGAAGAATGGATAAATCAAGTCTCTGCTATATGGGAAACAGTTGCAGAATGATAGTCTTGAAAATTTATTTGAAGGGCTGCCATAGGGGAAAGGGATTTGACTTGTGTGTAGAGTTTCCAGGAGTGTTGCAGTGAGTCTGTCCCTGGGACAACACAGGGAGTCATACTTTGTATCCAGAGAAGGAAGCACTTTCCAATAAAAGGCCATCCTGGAAAGGCAGGAGATCTTTAGGGAGAAAATGATTTGATGCTCACTGAAGGTGTTTAAGGACAGACTGAATGGCTACTTGGCAGAGATGTACAGTCAAGCACTGAGTTAGGGGTAGGTGGATGAGACACAGTCTCTAAGAGGCTTGAGATAGTAAAATTTTCACCAGCATTCAGAATCCTGTTGCTGTTACCACATATGCATGATCTTTAATATGTTGTCCATTTAGAGTCTTCATAGTAAGTCCTGGAGGAATGTTTGCCTTACAAATAAAAGGTATGCAAAGTATGCAAAGGCCTCTATGCTTTATACTTTCCTAGAACTCCTCCCTCAACAGCAATTTATGCAAAGCCGCCACCAATATAATCTGCTGGATTAGTAGCTATGTTGATATCTTCTAATTCTGCAGATAGGCAGCATAACACAGCATGTCTGTAAATGACATAGAATGCAACATGTGTAAGGAACCCAGGCTAGAGCTTTGCGCCTTCCTTGTCATGATGCATCAGTGAACTATACATCATTCACTGGGGCTTCTTCTTGCTCCTCTTCTCTGACTGTATGATTCTTGCATAGGGGAGTAGTGTGTACAGACTGGTATAGAGGAAAGTAAATTCTCCCTTGGAAAAAGCGACTTTGACCTTCTCATTCTGTGCTTTTAGGAAACTCGCTTCACCTCTTCCTTTCTTCTTCAAAGTGAAGATCAAAGGAGATGAGTTTGAAAAAGCTTTGTGTTTCTCAATATGAATATTTTCCAGTTACATTGTGTTTAATTTTGTTCTCTGCCAACCTCCCCTATACCCAAAGTTATCTCAAATGTAAACCTGAGCTTTAGTCTGCACACCCTAAAGAGGAACGGATTTGAAGATGTTGAGTAGGGGTGGAAAAGAAAGGTAGAGCTAAGGACAAGGATTGGAGGAAGTGGAAACACAGCTTGGCAGTCTTCATAAACTACAGGAACTTATTATAACAATAGGAATGTAGTTTATATTCAACGATATTCTCCCATCAAAGACACGTGCCCCAAATGGCTGCTGAGGATGGTTGCGTGGTTGTCCAGGGTGCCCGCTCTCCTCCTCTGTGAGCTGAAGGGGTGCTGGCAGGCCTAGTACCTCCTCACAGTGGGATACTGGGGTCCCCCAAGCTGCAGCTCATAGACCCCCGTTTCCTGCATCGATTGTGAGTGGTTGCACTGAGGGTGGATGAATGACTGACCTGGGAAAGATCCTCTCCCAGAAAGTGGTGTCAGCTGGGTCTTCTAAGCTTTCTGGCCATTCCCTGGGCATAGGCACAGAAATGATGTGTGTTCAGAGTCTGTCTAGGGTCACATGCACAGCTGCCTCCCAGACCCCAAGCTTGTTCTGAAATAAAGAATCTGGATGGCTTAGGAACCCAGAGGTTCCCAAACTTCAAATATGATCCCTTTCTCACTGATAATCAAAATTATTTTCCCTGCATTACATGACAACCTCCTTAAACCACACTTCAATAACATTCCATATCTCATAAACATTCTACTTTGCCCTCACCACTCTGAGATGCTAGGCGGCTCTGCTAGCAGGTGCTGTCCCTGACTCTGATAGGAATAAACGGAGCTCCATCTTATCAGCAGGGTGTTTCCGTGATGTTTTGAGAGCCAGCATTCAATACCTCCCTCTCTTCTGAAAATCTGGCAAGTTCTGACTTTAACCTCTTCTCTACCAAACTTCTGTGCTAAGGTTTATTGCACTAAAAGTCTTCCAAAGGCCTTTCCTCCTCCCCTTACGTGGGAGAGCAACTTTCAAACATAGGACAATTACAGACTTGCCTTATGCAATTAAGATGATATTCTCCACTTTTTTCTGAGTTGAGAAAAAAAGACATGTTGAAAACTTCCATCCAAACAAGATGGCATTATGTAATTCTTTTCATCTTGGCTAAGCACAATTATAAATTCTGAACATAACTCAAGGGACAATGAATGGAGAACTCCGAGAGATGGTAAGAAGGCGACAAGTTGAATTGGGACCCAAAAGTAGAGGAACAGCTCAGCAATAGGACCTCTTACATCCCACTCTCAACAGAGAAGGTGACCTGGCATTTTCTCACCCCTGGCTAGCAACAGAAGGCAGCAAGGTAGACTCACTCCTCCCCTGAATCACATAGGAGTTCTTTTGATGACATCACAGCCTGATGCTTACTGGAAAGGGGGTCCTTTGGGAGCCCCACCCACAATAAGTGTCTAGGGAAGCTCTGTTCTTCCCCTCAGGTCCTGAGCTTCTCCTTCTCGTGGTGAGACACAGGAGCAGTGAGTGGGACTAGAAAAGGGGCACAGCCACATAAATGACCCAGGACATGTCTTTATCTCCACAGGTCTAAAACGTGCCTCCTTCAGTGAGGGACACTGTATTAATCTGTTCTCACACTGTTTTTTTAAAAAAATTTTTATTGCATTTTAGGTTTTGGGGTACATGTGAAGAACATGCAATATTGTTGCATAGGTGCACACGTGGCAGTGTGATTTGTTGCCTTCCTCCCCTTCACCTATATCTGGCATTTCTCCCCATGCTATCTCGCCCCAACTCCCCACCCCCCACTGTCCCTCCCCTATTTCCCCCCAACAGACCCCAGTGTGTAGTGCTCCCCTCCCTGTGTCCATGTGTTCTCATTGTTCAACACCCGCCTATGAGTGAGAACATGCGGTGTTTGATTTTGTGT
>CAUYQU010054730.1:0-14834 GCA_963574635.1 Cheracebus regulus | reverse complement strand
CTCCCTCTTTCTCTTCCTCTTTCTTTCTTTCATTCTTTTTTTCTTTTTCTTTTGCTGTGTCTTTCTTTCTCCTTTTCTCTCTTTTTCTAAAATCTCTTCCTCTTTCTTTCTCTTTCATTTTTTTCTTTCTTTTGCAGTTTTTCTTTCTCCTTTTCTCTCTTTTTCTAAACTCTCTTCCTCTTTCTCTTTCATTTTTTCTTTCTTTTGCTGTTTCTTTCTCCTTTTCTCTCTTTTTCTAAAATCTCTTCCTCTTCCTTTCTCTCTTTCATTCTTTTTATTCTAAAAAAAAAAAAAAAAAAAAAAATTGATAATAACCCTGGATGTTCATATTATGGCAGCAACTCTGATTTGCACTCTTGGGTACCTGGCCAAACATTTGTCTACACTGTTCATCATGGCTATTCCATCTATTTTCATAACAGTGGCCTCTGCCCTTGCGGGGGATCCTGTCCTGCCAATACACATCTTCCGCACACATGCCAAGTCCTGCTGCACCACTCTGGGAATCACTTTCACAGGACTCTTCTCTACACACTTCGCCTGATGGCCTGATTTGGCAGCTTTTGCAGCAAAGCCCAAAGGCACAAGTAGCCCCAGGTTTGAAAGTGCATTTTGCAAAACAACATGGATCTTCACACAATCGTAAGGTTCCTCAGTCACACTCTTCTTCTTTTTCAACCGCACCATTCCCATCGCACCTCTGTGTCATGATTCTGTCTCGATTTGGTGAAGCATGCATGCAGGTCATTTTTACAGCTGTCTGAAAATATCTACAAAACTGCAGTTACTGAATCTTTTTGCGGAAGTTGCCATTGGAAACATTATACACCTTTTTTGCCACATGAACATTTTTTATATCATGAGTCATAGGCAAATTATGACCAAGCTAATATGCTACAAGTGCGAAAGATCCCACTCTGTTATGTCTGAAACAATTGCACAGGTTTTTTCTATAACATACTGTTCCAACATTGCCTAAGCCAAGAGTAATACCATAGGAGCGTTTTACAGTAAGATATGCAACATCATGAGGAATGCCAGCATTAAAACTAGTTTGTTTCTATCTGCAAAATTCTTTCAGGCCAACTCTTGCAGTATCCATTGTAATAAAGTTTTCTTGAGTCCACATCTCAAGTCCCACTACAGTGATAACAGCACCCAGTGGAATATGAAATGCATCAGCTTTTTGATACAGCATGAGTACTTCCTCCTGCACATTTGAGGTATTATTTTCCAGATAAAGGAATCGTTTATGATCTACCATTACTGCCAGTTCAACAAACAATGTGTGTGCCCACTGGCCCTCAAAGCCACTTGACATTAGAGTGGAAGGATCTTGAAACTTCAATTGTCTTACTATTTCTTCCTCTATTAACCCCTATCTCATGGGTGGGAATTGTGTCTCCTCATTGTCCATTTTATATATCAGATGTTCAAATGTGGCCAAAAGCCTTTTGGGCTTGATTTTGTAAGTAGCCCCGTTTATCTGTAGTATTCCTTGGAAGCCCTGCTAACAGCTGCTGAGAGCAACCAGAAGTTCTGGGTACCCTTCCACATAACCATGAGAGTAGCAGTAATCCTGGACAAAAAGTTGGTCCTCAAAAATAGCACCCTGGTCTGAGCAGGTGAACACAGAGAAGGATTTGAATATCAAACACTTACTGATCTTCATGTAGGCAATGTGCCTTTGGCATCCCGAGTGTTCCTGCCTCTCTTGTCTCCAGTTATCCTCAGGGGTATCACCACTTCTGGGAGGCCTTGGTGTTGAGAAAGCCCAATCTGGGGCCATCTAGAAAAACACAGAAACAGAGCAGTAGGTGGGTGAACCTCACATGGACCAGAGCCTCGCCCACTGCCATCATGGAACCACTGCGATGGAGCTAGGGTGAGAGCAAAGGAGGGGAGGCAGGAGGCGCAGCTGGCCTAGCTTCTCCTTTGAGTTGATTGCATTCAGTGTTGACCTTAATGGTCTCTCTTCTAGCAGAGTCCATCTATCAGAGCAGCAGAGCTAAAAGATAAGATGAAAAGAATGGCAGAGATGGGGTGGTACGAGCAGAACAGGATGGAAAAGACAGAGCTGGGTATGGGTAAAATGGAGTAATATTTGCCTCAGGACATAACTCATTATCCTGCATTGGATTTGCTTCTGCATATTGGCAAGGCAAAGTGAGACTGTGGGTATAAGAATGGCAATTGGCTGCAGGTCCATAATTACTGAACTTAAATGAAGGACTCATGGGTTCATTACACTGTTGTTTAAATACATGTATGTGTGTGAACATTTCTGCAATAAATACTTCAAACAAAAGGGTCTTAACGGAAAGGGAAACATATATCTCATTTTGATAAGAAAACCTTGATTGAAACCTATAGACTTGGAATAAGTATAGGTAGTTCTTCTTTTCGATTTCAAATGATAAATTATTCGGTCACCTACTCAGAAGAGAGACATAAAAGTATTCACATATCTTACTTTGTTTGTTATGGTCCTCAATATATATTTCTTTGCAAAATATCATTACTTGTCCTATCTTCATCTAACGCTGTCAAGCTGCACAGTGTCAAAATATTAATTATCCTTCAAAAATGTTAGCATCTATTTTAGTGGATCCCACATTCAATATAATAATAAACCATTCTGACATTAAAAGAGGAAATACCTTGGGTTGATAGATGTTCCTCAAATGTGATAACATTTGCTTATACTTCTATGAAAGGTAACATTTGTCAAAGCCTCTAACAAAATAAAATGGAAAGGAAATCAAGCTAGCTGGAAAAGCAAGAGTGGGAAGAGAGAAGACGGTGAAGGGAAAGCAAAGTATCTTCAGAAATAAATGGAAAATCAGTGAAGGAAAGCTTTGGGGGGAGGTAATATTTTTGTCTTTGAGCAAATATATCAAAATCCATGACATTTTTAGGGTCATAAGGTAACCACTCCTGAGATCCACCCTTGAATGTATTTATAGGATAAATAAAAATACCTAGCTCATCTAAAAATTAAAAAAGGTCTCAATAATACAAATGTATTATCAAATATTTGTGAAAATGAGAAATCTGGTACTAGCATGGTGCCTGGTGGCCAATACTGATTTATTCTGTTATTGAATAAAACCACCTCATATACAGGCACAATGCTGCAAATTTTGGATTATAAATGAATAATACTGTCCTAAATAACTTAGTAGTCTGGGGCAAAAATTTAGGGAGAATGTTTGAGTCAGAAACACACTTTAGGAATCTGCATAATTAAGTTCAATATTTTACATGTAAAATGCCTAATATTGTTTTGCTAGTGAGAGTAACCACAGTCTTTATCAGACCAGTTAAGTAATGAGATTATTATTAGTCAAATTGGAAAAAAAAAAAAAAGACCTGAGGAAAGTGAAATCTGCTTGAGTGAACTAAAACACAGGGATCAAATTCCACTTTTCATAGTAGGTAATATTAAAATGAAAGATGCCAGATTAAGCACCTGCCATCTTTTGGACCTGGACCTATTTTTCCTTAAATTTTCCTTAATTTTCTTTTATCTTGATTCTAAGTTGTTTGATCTCTTGTCTCTGCAATCATTTTCTTGTCACTCATCGAATCTTCCTTTCACGAAAAGCAACAAGAATCTTTTTTCCATTCACAAGGTTTTATGGTGAGCTTCTTTTTCATACTTGATTTTACAGAAATGTATAGTTCAACAATGTGAATCCCAGCAGAAAGGAGGCTCTATCATATACCCTGCAGAACAGATGTAGAAATGTGGTTTTGCCATGTTGGCCAGGATGGTTTCAAACTCCTGAGCTGAAGTACTCTGCCCGCCTCAGCCTCCCAAAGTACTGGGATTACAGGCATGAGCCACTATGCCTGGCCCAATAACAGTTTCATTTAAAAATACTGCATTAATGTTTAGGCTATAGTTATCTAGGAAATATTAAATATTATATTACTTATAAGTAGTAAGTTTCCCATTAATTCTTTTGCTTTTTACTTTACCATTCAGGAACCAAGGCTACTGATACTATGAGGAACTTGTTGGGAATCGGAGGAAAGGTGACTCCTCTTATGCTTTAGCAAAGAGACTGGCAGTATTTTGCCTCTGCCCTAGAGATCTGTGGAGCATTGAACTTGAGAGAAATGATATAGAGTATCTGGTGGAAGAAATTTCTAAGCAGCAAAGCATTCACAATGTGATTTGGGTGCTGTTAAAAGCATTCAGTTTTATGTATTCACAAAGATACGGTTTGGAATTGGAACTCATGTTTAAAAGGGAAGCAGAACATAAAAGTTTGAAAAATTTGCAGTCTGACAATGTGATAGAAAAGAGAAACCCATTTTCTGAGGAGAAATTCAAGTTGGCTATAGAAATTTATATAAGTAATGAAGAGCCAAGTGTTAATCACCAAGACAATGTGGAAAATGTCTCCAGGGCATGTCAGAGGACTTCATGGCAGCCCCTCCCATCACAGGCCTAGAGGCCTAGGAAGAAAAAATGGTTTACTGGGCCAAGCCCAGGGTCTTGCTGCTTTGTGCAGTCTTGGGACTTGGTGCCCTGTATCCTAGCCATGGCTAAAAGGGCCCAATGTACAGTTCAGGCCATTGCTTCAGAGGGTTCAAGCCCCAAGCCTTGGCAGGTTATATGTGGGGTTATATGTGATTTCATGCAAGTGCACAGAAATCAAGAAGTAAGGTTTGGAAACCTTTGCCTAGATTTCAGAGACTGCATGGGAATGCCTAGATGTCCAGGCAGAGGTGTGCTTCAGGGGAGGAGCCCTCATGGAGCACCTCTGCTAGGGAAGTGCAGCAGGAAAATGTGGGATCAGAGCCCCCACACAGAGTCCCCACTGGGGCACTGCCTAGTGAAAATATGAAAAGAGGGCTACCATCCTCTAGACCACAGAATGGTAGATCCACTGAAAGCTTGGACTGTGTGCCTGGAAAAGCCACCAACACTCAATTTTGCCAGCCCATGAAAGCAGCCATGGGTGGGGGGAGGACCGTACTCTGCAAAGCCACAGGGGTGGAGCTGCCCAAGACCATGGGAACTCATCTCTAGCATCAGCATGACCTGAATGTGAGGCATAAAGTAAAAGGAGATCATTTTGGGGCTTTATGATTTGACTGTCCTGCCAGAGTTTGGACTTGCATAGGGCCTATGGCCCCTTCATTTTGGGCAATTTCTCTCATTTGGAATGAATGTATTTTACCCAATGCCTATACCCTCATTGTATCTTACCAGACATAAAATTAACTAAGAGAGTTTTAATTTTATTTTGATTTTTTTCTTTAGCAAAGGGTAGGTTCAAGGCCCCTCAAATCATTATCAAGCAGAAGGATTTTTTTCAACACAACTCTTTTCATAATTAGGTACAATCCACACTGATTCCTTCAGAGATATAATCCAAAGATTCTCTTTCTTGAAATGTTTATATATTAAAGTAGAACTGGAGACTCCCTGTCTCTGGATGGGTAAACAAAAAGAAGATGACCATGGGCAAAGTTACTGAGCACAATCTCTTCAGGTTAGTTACTGTTGTATAACAAATTAATCTAGTGGCTTAAGAATTTATTTTATTATTTCTCACAAATATGTAGGGCAAGAATTCAGACAGGGTTTGGCTGGACATTTTTTGCTCCATGTGATGTCAACCAGTGTTCATCTGGTGGCATTAAGCTGGTGGTTTGTCTGGTTTTGAGGGTCTGAGGTACATTTACTCATTGTCTGTTCCTCAACAGACAAGGCCAGATGGCTGAGCTTGGTAGAGTTTATTCCTTAGAAAGCCTGAATAATACCTCTGCTGCATGGATTTCTTCTTAAACTGCAGTGCTCCAAGAACAATCATTCCTGGAGTCACAGGCAGAAACTAAGAAGACTTCTTAAGATTTAACTTTAGAAATGCCAGTACATAACTTTTTCCATGTTGCATTAGTCAAGCCAAAAGTAAGACTATATCAGATTCAAGTGAAGTGGAAAAGTTTTAAAAGGAGGAAGAGAGTCCATTTCACCTTGGAAAAATGTCATGTATGTTCAGCAAAGGAGTATATAGCTGAAACACATCATGGGCACAAGCTACTACAGTTACATTCTAGCTCCAACAATATAATTGGGTGATTATTTTTAATAGACTGTATTTTTTAGAGCAGTTTTAGGTTCCCAGCAAAACTGAGTGAAAGGTACAGAGATATCCCAAATGGCTCCAACCCCCATGTAGGCATGACTTACCTCATTATTAACAACCCTTTCCAAAGCAGTACATGTGTTACTATTGATGAACCTATATTGACACATCAATATCTCCTGAAATTCATAGTTAACATTAGATTTTACTCTTAGTGTTGTACTCTTAGTGTAAGTGTTTGGACAAATGGATAATGACATATATTCAAAATTATAGTATCATGCAGAGTACTTCCACTGCCTTAAAAATCTTGGCACTTAACACTTTTCATCTGTTCTTTCCCCAAGCCCAAAAGAAACCCACATCTTTTTAACACTTTCCATAGTTTTGCCATTTTCAGATGTCATATTGTTGCAACAACTCAGTATGTAGTCTTTTCAAATTGGGTTCCTTCACTTAGCAATAGGAATTGATGTTTCCTCCGTGTCTTTTCATGGCTTGCTAGTGCGTTTCTTTTTAGTGCCGAATAATATTTTATTTCCTGGTTATATCCCAACTTATTTATCCATTGACATACTTAAGGGCATATTGGTTGCTTCTAAATTTTTACGATTATGAAGAAAATTGATATAAACATCCACATGCAGGTTTTGTTTGAACATAAGTTTTAAACTCTTTTGGGTAAATTCCAAAGAGTTCAATTGTTAACCATATGGAGGCATGTGTTTATTTTTAAGAGTGCAAGGTATATTACAAAGTGGCTGAATTATTATGAATTCCCACAAGCAATGAATGAAAGTTCTTATGGCTTGGCATCCTTGCCAGCATTTGATGTCATTAGTATTTTTTATTTTGTCTCTTCCAATGTGTGTATAGTGGTATTTTAATTTGTATTGTCCTGATGATAGATTATGTAGAGCATCTTTTCATATGCTTATTTTCCACCTGCATATCTTCTTCAGATATCTGTTAGCTTTTGATCCAATTTTTATATCAGTTTTTTGTTTCCTTACTGTTCATTTTTCAGAGTTCTTTCTCTATTTCGAATAATTATTTATCAGCTATGTATTTTGCAAGTGGTTTTCTCCCAGTCTGTATCTTTACTTTTCATTCCCTTGACAGTGTCTTTTTTAAATTTCTTTCTTTCTTTTATTTTTCAACTTCTATTTTAGATTGAGGGGGTACATGTGTAATTTGTTATATGGGTATATTACATGATACTGAGGTTTGGAGTACAAATGATCCCATCACCCAAGTAGTGAGTGCAGTACTAAATAGTTTTTTAACCCATGCCCTCTTCTTCCTTCCCCCTCCAATAGTCCTCAGTTTCTGCTGTTGCCATCTTTATGTGCATGAATACCCAAAGCTTATCTCCCACCTATGAGTATAAACATATGGTATTGGTATTCTGTTTCTGTGTTAATTTGCTTAGGATAATGGCGTATAGCTGTATCCATCTTGCTGCAAGGAACATGTTTCTGTTCTTTCTGATGGCTGTGTAGCATTCTATGGTGTATATATACCACATTTGCTTTCTCCTATCCACCATTTATGGGATCCTAGATTGATTCCATGTTTTTGCTATTGTGAATAGTGCTGTGATGAACACACAAGTGCATGTGTCTTTTTGGTAGAAAAATTTGTTTTCTTTCGGATACATATCCAGTAGTGGGATTGCTGAATCAATTGGTAGTTCTGTTTTAAGTTCTTTGAAAAATCTTCCTACTGCTTTCCACAGTGGCTGAACTAATTTGCATTCCCACCGACAGTGTATACATATTCCCTTTTCTCTGCAGCCTCACAAGCATCTGTTGTTTTTTAACTTTTTAATAATAGCCATTCTGACTGGTGTGAACTGGTATGTCATTGTGGTTTGGATTTGCATATTTCTGACAATTAGTAATGTTCAGCATTTTTTCATATGTTTGTTGGCTTACTGTGTATCTTTAGAAGTGTCTGCTTATGTCTTTTGCCCACTTTTTAATGGTTTTTTTTTTCTTGTTGATTTAAGTTTCTTATAGATTCTGGATATTAGACCTTTGTTGGATACATAGTTTGTGAATATTTTCTCTTATTTTGTAGGGTGTCCACTTACTCTGATAATTTATTTTGCTGTGCAGAAACTCTTTAGTTTAATTAGGTCCCACTTGTCAATTTTTGTTTTTATTGTGATTACTTTTGGTGTCTTAGCCATAAATTATTTGCCAAGGCTGGTGTCTAGTGTGGTATTTCCCAGGTTTTCTTCCAGGATTATTATAGCTTTTGGTTTTACGCTTAAATCTTTTTAACCCATCTCGGGTTAATTTTTCTATATGGTAAAATATAGTGATCCAGTTTTAATATTCTGGATATGACTAGTCACCTATCTCAGTATTATTTATTGAACAGGGAGTCCTTTCCGTATTGCTTATTTTTGTTGTTCAGATGGCTATAGGTGTGCAGCTTTATTTCTGGGTTCTGTATACTGGTCCATTGGTGTATGTATCTATTTATGTACCCATACCATACTGTTTTGGTTACCATGGCCTTATAGTACATTTTGAAGTCAGATAATATGATGCTTCTGGCTTTGTTCTTTTTGCTTAGTATTACAGTGTCTATTCAGGCTGTTTTTTTGGTTATACATGCATTTTAGAATAGTTTTCTCTAGTTCTGTGAATAAATGGCATTGGTAATTTTATAGGAATAGTGTTGAATCTGTAGATTGCTGTGGGCAGTATGGCCACTTTAATAATATTGATTCTTCCTATATATGAGCATGGAAATTTTTTTTATTTGTTTATGTCATCATCTATGATTTTTTAAAACAGTGTCTTGTAGTTCTCCTTGTAGAGATTTTTAACCTCTTTGGTTTGATGTGTTCTTTGGTATTTTATTTTTGTGTGGCTATTGTAAATGGGATTGTATTCTTGTATTGTAAATGTGAATGTTATTGGTATATAAAAATGCTACTGATTTTTGTACATTAATTTTGTATCCTAAAACTTTTCTGAAGTTATTTGTTAGTTCCAGGAGCCTTTTGGCAGAGTCTTTAGGATTTTTTAGGTATAGAATTATATAATCAGCAAAAAGGGATCATTTTACTTTTTTTTCTTTCTATTTGGATTCCTTTTATTTATTTCTCTTTCCTAATTGCTCTGGCTAGCACTTCCAATACTATGTTGAATAGAAGTGGTTAGCATGAGCATCCTTGTCTTGTTCCAGCTTTTAAAGGGGATAGTTCGAGTTTTGACAATTCAGTATAATGTTGGCTGTGGTTTTGTCATTGATGGCTCTTATTTTGAGGTATGTTTCTTCACTGCCTAGTTTCTTGAGCATTTTTTTTTTTCATAAAGTGATGTTGGATTTTATTGAAAGTTTTTTTGCATCTATTTTAATATCATACAGTTTTTGTTTTTAATTCTCCTTGTGTGATGAATCACATTTATTGATTTATGTTTGTTGAACAAATCTTGCATTCCAGGAGTGAAACCATCTGTATTGTGGTGAATTAACTTTTTGATGCGCTGTTGAATTTAGTTTGCTAGTATTTTGTTGAAGCTTTTTGCATCTATGTTCATCAGGAATATTAGCCCATAGTTTTCTTTTTTCATTGTGTCTTTGCCAGGAATTGGTATCAGGGTGATGCTGGCTTTGTAGAATAAATCAGGGAGGAGTCTTCTCCTCAATTTATTTTAATTGTCTCAGAAAATTGGTACTAGGTTTTTCTTTTTTTGGTATATATATGGTAGGCTTCAAATGTTAATCTTTCTAGTCCATGGAATTTTTTTTTTTTTTTGGTTGATAGGTTTTTTATTATTGATTCAATATTATGACTCAATATTGGTCTGTTCAATGTTCAATTTCTTCCTGATTCAATCTTTTCAATCTTAGAAAATCAAGTATTTCCAGGAATTTAACAATTTCGTTTAGATTGTTTAGTTTGTGTGCATAGAGCTGTTCACTATAGTGCTTGAGTATCTTTTGTATTTCTTTGAGATCAGTTGCAAAGTCACCTTTGTTGTTTCTACTTCTGATTATTTGAATCTCCTTCCTTCCTTCCTTCCCTTCCTTCCCTTCCTTCCTTCCTTTTTTGTTCATCTAGCTCGTAGTCTATTGATCTTGCTTCTTCTTTCAAATTGGCAACTTTTGGTTTTGTTGATACTTTGTATGGGTTTTTTGCACCTTGATTTTGTTCAGCTCTGCTCTGATTTATTTCTTTTCTTTTGCTAGCTTTGAGGTTAGTTTGTTTTTGTTTTTCTAGTTCCTCTAGGTATCATGTTTGATCATTAATTTTAGATCTTTCTGAGTTTTTGAGGTGGGAGTTTAGTGCTATAAATTTTCCTCCTAACACTGCTTTTGCTGCATCCCGTTTTGTCATAATGTGTCTCTGTTTTCATTTATTTCAAATAACTTTTTAAATTTCTGTCTCAATTTTGTTGTTTCCCCAGGAGTCATTCAGAAGCAAGTTGTTTAATTTCCATATAATTGTGTGGTTTTGAGAGATCTTGCTTGTACTGATTACTTTTTTTATTCCACTGTGGTCTATGAGTATGGCTGGTATAATTTTAATATTCTTGAATCTATTGAGACTTACTTTAGGGCCGAGCATGTGTTCAATCTTCAGGTATGTTCCATGTGCAAGTGAAAAGAATGTCTCACATATTCTGTGCTTGGTAAGTAGAATATTCTGTAGATGTTTATTGTCCAATTGATCAAGTGTCTAGTTTAAGTAGAGAATTTCTCTGTTAGTTTTCTTCCTTGATGATATGTCTAATGCTGTCATGGGGCGTTGAGGTCTCCTACTACAATTGTGTGGCTTTCTAAGTCCTTTTATATGTTTAGAAGTACTTGTTTCATAAATCTGGGTACTCCAATATTCGGGCAGGATTGTTAAACTCCTCTTGTTGAATTGAATCCTTTATCATGATTTAATGCTCTTTTTCTGCCCTTTTTTACTGTTGTTGGTTTAAAGTCTGTTTTATCTGATATAAGAATAGCACTCCCTCCTCTTTTTTGTTTTCCATTTGCTTATTTGGTCTTTCTCCAACCTTTTATGAAACTAGGGGTGTCATTATATGTGATGTGGTTCTCTTGAAGACAGAAGACTGATGGGTCTTATTTTAAATCCAACTTCCTACTCTGTGCTTTTAGGTAGGGAATTTAGGCCATCCATATTCAAGATATAGTGATATGTGAAGTTTTGATTCTATTGTGAAGTTGTTAATAGGTTGCTTTGTAGTTTCTATTGTGTGGTTGACTTACAGGGTCTGTCAGCTATGTGCTTAAGTGTGTTTTGTGGTAGCAGGTATTATTTTTTTGTTCCCATATTTAAAACTTCCTTTAGAATCTCTTGTAAGGCTAGTCTAGTGGTAACAAATTCTCTTAGTGCTTGCTTATCTGGAAAATATTTTATGTTTCCTTTGCTTATAAAGTTTAGTTTGGCAGCATATGAAATTCTTGGTTGGAATTTATTTTCTTCAAGGATGGTGAAAATAGGCCTGTAATCTCTCCTGACTTGTAAGGTTTCTGCTAAGAAGTCCCCTCTTAGCCTGAAGACATTCTCTTTGCATGTGATTTGATTTTTTTCTCTAGCTGTCTTTAAGATTTTTTCTTTTGCATTGACTGTAGATAGTATGGTGACTATATGCCTTGGTGATGTTTGTTTTGTGTAGTATCTTGCAGGTGTTCTTTGGATTTCTTATATCAGGCTATCTACCTGTCTAGCAAGATTAGAGATATTTTCCTGAATAATTCCCTTAAATATGTTTTACAGGTTATTTACTTTTTCACCTTCCCTCACAGAAATGCCAATAATTCATAGGTTTTGTCACATTACATAATCCCATATACTTGAGGACTTTGTTAAACATTTTTTTTTTCTTTATTTTTGTCTGACTTGGTTAGTTAGAAAGACTGGCCTTTAAGCTCTGAATTTTTTTCTGCTGTTTGGTCCAACTTATTGATAAAGCTTTCAATTATATTTTGAAATTTAAGTGAGTTTTATACCCAGTAATGGGATTGCTGGGTCAAATGGTATTTCTATTTCTAGATCCTTGAGGAATTGCCACACTGTCTTCCACAATGGTTGAGCTAATTTACACTCCCACCAACAGTGTAAAAGTGTTCCTATTTCTCCACATCCTCTCAAGCATCTGTTGTCTCCTGATTTTTTAATGCTCGCCATTCTAACTGGCGTTAGATGGTATCCCAATGTGGTTTTGATTTGCATTTATCTAATGACCAGTGATCATCAGCTTTTTTTTTCATATGTTTGTTGACTGCATAAATGTCTTCTTTTGAAAAGTGTCTGTTCATATCCTTCACCCACCTTTTAATGGGGTTGTTTTTTTCTTGTAAATTTGTTTAAGTTCTTTGTAGATTCTGGATATTAGCCCTTTGTCAGATGGGTAGATTGCAAAAATTTTTCCCATTCTGTTGGTTGCCAGTTCACTCTAATAATTGTTTATTTTGCTGTGCAGAAGCTCTTAAATTTAATTAAATTCCATTTGTCTATTTTGGCTTTTGTTGACATTGTTTTTGGTGTTTAGTCATGAAGTCCTTGCTTATGCCTATGTCCTGAATGGTTTTGCCTAGTTTTTCTTCTAGGGTATTTATGGTGTTAGGTCTTATGTTTAAATCTTTAATTTATATAGAGTTAATTTTTGCATAAGGTGTAAGGAAGGGATCCAGTTTCAGCTTTCTACATGTGGCTAGCCAGTTTTCCTAACACCGTTTATTAGATAGGGAATCCTTTCCCCATTGCTTGTTTTTGTCAGGTTTTTCAAAGATCAGATGGTTGTAGATGTGTATTGTAACTTCCAATGCCTCTGTTCTATTTCATTGGCCTATATTTCTGTTTTGGTACCGGTACCATGCTGTTTTGATTACTGTAGCCTTGTAGTATAGTTTGAAGTCAGTTAGCGTGGTACCTCCAGCTTTGTTTTATTTTTTGCTTAGAATTGTCTTGGCTATGCAGGCTCCTTTTTGGTTCCATATGAAGTTTAAGGTGGTTTTTTCCAATTCTGTGAAGAAAGTCAATGGTAGTTGATGGGGATAGCGTTGAATCTATAAATTACTTTGGGCATTATGACCATTTTCATGATACTGATTATTCCTAACCATGAGCCTGGAATGTTTTTCCATCTGTTTGTGTTCTCTCTTATTTCCTTCAGAAGTGGTTTGTAGTTCACCATGAAGAGATCCTTCACATCCCTTGTTAGTTGCATTCCTAGGAATTCTATTATCTCTGTAACAATTGTGAATGAGTTCACTCATGATTTGGCTCTCTGTTTCTCGGTTATTGGTGTATAGGAATGCTTGTGATTTTTGCACATTGGTTTTGTATCCTGAGACTTTGCTGAAGTTGCTTATCAGCTTAAGGAGATTTTGGACAAGACAGTGGGGTCTTCTGAATATACAGGCATGTCATCTGCAAATAGAGATAATTTGACTTCCTCTTTTCCTAATTGAATACCCTTTATTTCTTTTTCTTGCCTGATTGCCCTGGCCAGAACTTCCAAAACTATGTTGAATAGGAGTGGTAAGAGAAGGCATCCTTGTCTTTTGCCAGTGTCCAAAGGAAATCCTTCTAGTTTTTGCCTATTCAGTATGATATTAGCTGTGGGTTTGTCATAATGAGGGAATATGTTCTCTTTCCAGGTCCACAAGGGGGCGTAGTTTGAAGGGCAAGAACTTCCCAGCACCATGCCCCCTCCCATCTCTCTCCATCTGGGAGATTTAATAGTTTCTGTTTTAATTTTTGTGGTCACGGGAAGAATCAAAACTCAGTCACTCCAGTGGAAGTTCTAAGGAACTCCTTTCACTGGCCAGAGGTCTTCGAGAAGGTGGGGGTTCTCCTAGGTTAAAAGTCTCCTTCTTTTACACGCCTTCAGACTCCATGTTTGGATCCCCTTCCACACACACACTCTCTCTCTCTCTCGTGTGGAAGTTCTCTCTCTTTTTCTCCTTTTTTTCTCTTTCTCTACCTAAATAAATTCACTTTCTGCAAAAACACTGTTTGGGGTCCAGTATTTACTTTGTGAGGGTATCTGGTCCCCTCTCTCATTCTTGAGAGAGGAGCAGGAGACCAAGAACCTTGGAGAAACGTCCTCTCAGGGGAGGTGAGGGCACCCCTCAAACCTGAACCCCAACAATAAATATCTTACTATTTTGAGATATGTTCCATCGATACCTAGTTTATTGAGAGTTTTTAGCATAAAGCGCTGTTGAATTTTGTCAAAAGCCTTTTCTGCATGTATTGAGATAATCATGTGGTTTTTGTCTTTGGTTCTGTTTATGTGGTGGATTATGTTTACAGATTTGCAGATGTTGAACCAGCCTTGCATCCCAGGGATAAAGCTGACTTGATTGTGATGGATAAGCTTTTTGATGTGCTGTTGGATTTGGTTTGCCAGTATTTTATTAAGGATTTTTGCATCAAAGTTCATCATGGATATTGGCCTGAAATTTTCTTTTTTATTTGTGTCTCTGCCAGGTTTTGGTATTAGGTTGATGTTGGTCTCATAAAATAAGTTAGGGAGGATTCATTCTTTTTGTATTGTTTGGAATAGTTTCAGAAGGAATGGTACCAGCCCCTCTTTGTACCTCTGGTAGAATTTGGCTGTGAAACTGTATGGTCCTGGACTTTTTTTGGTTGGTAGGGTATAATTGCTGCCTCAATTTCAGACCTTGTTATTGGTCTGTTCAGGAATTAGACTTCTTCCTGGTTTAGTCTTGGAAGGGTAT
>CAUYQU010054728.1:0-16673 GCA_963574635.1 Cheracebus regulus | reverse complement strand
CTGGAAGTAAATTACTCCCCAGCAATTGCATAGCATTTCACAGGTTTAAATAAAATATTGGTTGGCTGCTTATTTGTTATTTTCATCCCCTATTCCTTCCTGTCTCCATTGTTAAACACAATTATTGGCATAAAAGAGGTTATTAATACGCATTTTTAGACTGTATTCTAGCCTGGGCAATAAAACAAGAATCCCATTCTCTCTCCCTCTTTCTTTCTTTCATTCTTTTTTTTCTTTCTTTTGCTGTTTCTTTCTTTCTTCTTTTCTCTCTTTTTCTAAAATCTCTTCCTCTCTCTTTCTCTTTCATTTTTTCTTTCTTTGCTGTTTCTTTCTCCTTTTCTCTCTTTTTCTAAAATCTCTTCCTCTTTCTTTCTCTCTTTCATTCTTTTTATTCTAAAAAAAAAAAAAAAAAGAAAAGAAAAGTGACTGCTAACAGATGGTGTTTGGTGTAGCACTGGCTCCACACTGTACCTAGGTATTTGGATTCCTTCAAACTTTGATAAAAATTAGTTGACCTTATATACACATTTACTAATTAGAAAATACTTACCCTGGTATTGGTGCAGGTAACACAAGATAAGAGAGGGTAACAGCTGGCCTCTTCAAGCACAGATCCTCAGGAGAAGGGTTTGCCCAGTGCAATATGAATATATGGTTAGCTGTTGTGATGGTTAATTTTAGTTGTCGACTAGACTGGATTAAAGAACATCTAGAGAACTGGTAAAGCACTGCTTTTGGGTATGTCTGTGAGGGTGTTTCCAGAGAATATTGACATGTGAATCCATGGACTGAGTGGAGATCTCCCCTTGATGTGGTGTAAGTACTGGAGTCCAAACACCAGAGAGCCTGCAGTTCTGATGTCCAAGGACAGGAGAAAAATGTCCAAGCCCTGAGACAGAGGAAATCACCTTTTTTTCTCTTCCTTTTTTATTCTATTTAGACACCCTTGATGTGGGCAACCACCATCCAGTTGGCTGGGGTACCCAAACAGAACAAAAAGGGCACAGAGAAAAGGTGATTTCCTCTCTCCTGGAGCTGGGACATTCTTCTCCTGCCCTTGGGCATCAGAACGCCAGACTCTCCGGCCTTTGGACTCCAGGACTTATACCAGTGTCCCCCTTCCCCGGGGTTCTCAGGCCTCTGGCCTCAAATTAAGAATTAAACCATTGGCTTCCCTGGTTCTGAAGCTTTCAGACTTGGACTGAGCCATGCTACTGGCATACCAGGGTAAATCAGGTAAAGCTGCAAACTATAAAAATGACAGTCATACATTAACTACTGGATTTAACTTAAAATACAAATGTACCTCTATTTGCTAATATTCTGATGAAATGTCAAGCTCCTTGAGGATGAGTCTACTAATTGGAGTTGTATATACTCTTTCTTGAATAAGCCACACCCAAAATTGATCATATATGACTTCCAGATTCAGTTTCTTCAGTGGATTGAGAACTGATACTTCTGAGAATCTGTCTACAAATTTAATGATTTTCCCATTATTTACAGTTGCCTCCTCACATCTAATTTGTCAATAACTGGTTTTAGCAACTCATATTTACTGAGTTGCATGAATATATTCAATCTACTTTTCATAGAAACATTACACTCACATTTCATCTATTCATTTAATACGTATTTAAATTATAGAATTTATAATACTAACTACAACTGGCACAAACAGGTTTGGAACAAACACAACCATCTTTGTTAAGCATGGCATTCAGTTAGTAGGAACAGAAGTGTTCACATACGTGGAGAGTAGTCTGCTAGCTGCAACTTTAGTATTCAGTATTCTGTGGGCAACATTAAGTATGGGCAAGTATGGTACATAGGTGAATGGACAGAAGCAGTTCCTCTAGCAACATAATTAAGTGTAGGTCAATTAAGAGAGCTTCCGTTGTTCATCGTCAGTTTCAGGATCTTGGCCTCAGTTCTGATATTTCAAAATACATGATTTTATCACTTGAGAGACTGATTCACATTCATCAAAATTAAAGCAACTGAGCTATAAACCAGAATGCAAATATGTTCTCCTATGGTATATTGAACACCGACACCCAAAGCTTCAGTGGTCCATTCTATAACTTCTCTCCTCCTCCTCTGCCTCCACCCCATTAACCTGATGTTCTAAAATCTATAGCACACAGAGATATGATAGGGGAAAGTACCAAGTATCTCAAAAAGGTCTTTGAGATAAAGGCAAAAAGGTCTTTGAGAGGGAAGGCTTCATAGCATTGTGATTAAGAGCACAAGCTTTAGAGTTAGACAGACCTGATTCCCGTCCCAGGTCTGAAATTTACCAGTTCAACGAGTCGCTAAAACTGAACCTGGGTTTTCACATCCTTGAAACAGAAGTTTTATTACCAACATCTACTTCATAGCATTATTGTGAAGATTAAGTAAGACAAAGAATGGAAAACACTCAGCTTAGTCCCTGGTACATACTAACTGTGCTTCATGGTGGTTATTTTTATTATTAATAATGCAGACTGAATTCCAGCAGAAAAGCTAATGTGATTCCATCATTTTCCGCACTCCAAACACTGGTCCCCAATCTGGCTTCATGGATTTGCAAGGAAAATGACTGACACATAATATTTTACCTTAGGCTCTGAGAACATGCATACACACACAAACATACACACATTGGTGCAACCATTATGGAGAGCTACCTGGCAGCATTTGATCAGAGTATTCACTGCCCTATCCAATAGTACCACTTCTGGGACTATATCCAAGAGAAAGCCACACACGGCCCAAAAGGGGACATTTATAAAGAATGTTATCTGTGGTTAAGGAACTTGTAATAGAGGAACTTGGAGCAACCCAAGTTCTATCTATCTCAGGGGGACAATGGAAAAGTAAAATGTGAGAGATACACTCTGTAGCATATCATACAGCAGTTCAAAGCAACGAAGGAGATAGATATCCAAAACATGGGTAGATATTAAGGGCACGGTTCTGAATGAAAATTTTATATCTACCCATGTTTTGGGTATGAATTCGAAATTACATTGCCATTAATGTAAATTGTTTAACATGCCCACAAAATAACTTTACGTATTCTACAAGGATACATACAAATTTGAATATACATATTAGACATGTTAGAATTATTGCCAGTGGGGGTAAGGGAAAGAATGAGGTGTGATGATGAAAGGGAAGGAAGGAATGAAAGAATCAACAAAGAAATAAGGGAGGGAAGGAGAGAGGGAGGGGACAGTGTTATGTATTTTAATGATGATAGTGTGTTTTGTACTGGGAAATTTAACTGAACCCTCCAATGGAATAAAGAAACAAGCAGCACTACCAGACGGTTGTCAATAACATTTGGTTGGTACAATACACTCAGAGGCCATTTTAAAGCTAAATGTTTGGTGACTACAGGAGTATGTTCTTTCAAATAACTGGACTACTGTTATTCACATTGCTCACTTTGCCCTTTCTCCTTTCGTTGTAAACAGCCCAACCTGAAGAAATGGAAAGGGAGTTTAGAAAGCAAAGAAGAATGGAAGGATTACTAATTTTAATATCAACTTATTAATCCTCACTGAAGTCAAACAGTGAGACAATATACACTGTGATGCATACTTTAATAGAAAACAGGCCAATTACCAATATTTGAATACTTGTACCACTATTTATTCATCATGGACATATAAAAAATCAGTAAAATACTCAAAAAGCAAGTGTCAAGGTATTGCATATCCACCCAGTTGGTAAAATAAGTCAGTTAATTTGGCAGGTGAGTATTAAGTAATCACGCTGTCAAACTCTGGTGAGCATCTAAGGGAGAAAGACAAAGACTGAACAAAGGAGATGGGGGGGGAGATTATAGAAAAGAAATAAGAAGGGGGCCAAAAATAGGCATAAGGAAAAAGTAAATATAGTGTGACACGTTCAACAGTGGGATGGATGTCTCAATTCCATCACAAAGAGACCATCATAGAAATAAGGATAGACACTTCAAAGTGATGCCAGTGGAGCCAAGTATTTTTTTTTGTCCATCAGATAAAGGCTGTTAATAAAGGTGACCTATAGATTAGAGTGGTCTTTTAACGTCAGCTTTTTCCATCTTACATCTCAATGTTTTTGTTGCCCTACAACATGTCAGGCAGCACACATTACACATTCACATACACTAACCTGTTCTTATCTCCTGACTGCTTAAGCTAGGAGTTGGCAAACTTTTCTGTAAAGGGCCAGATA
The DNA here is from genome assembly GCA_963574635.1 of Cheracebus regulus. NCBI lineage: Eukaryota > Metazoa > Chordata > Mammalia > Primates > Pitheciidae > Cheracebus > Cheracebus regulus. Next base: position 12,464 of record CAUYQU010054728.1, on the reverse strand, counting down.
GTAGATATTTTTGGCTTTACAGGCAAATGATGGCATGGCTCATCAGAAGTTCCTTCTCTGTTTGACTAGCCATTATTTTCTCAATTCATGTTTCCTCTTATGATTGCATTGTGTCCTTTGTCTTTTTTTTTTAATCTCTGAACTTTTTATTGGCCTCCCGCTCCCTAAAGGGTCCCGTGCTTCTGCTGGCCTAATGACTCAGAACTTTGGTGTCGTTGGTCTCAGACACCACTTTGCCATCCACTATTCAGCGAGTGGTGGTCTTCTGGATGGTTTGCATGGAGTTGCTGCTCTCCAGGGCATCACTAAGACTGAAGTCCTCGTCATCTTCCAGCAGGCGGCAGTAGGTGGCAATCTCAGCCTCCAGCTTGCCCTTGATGTTCAGCAGAGCCTCATACTCCTGGGCTTGGCACTGTCCCTCTGCCCGGGTCTGTGCCAGCTCTGACTCCAGGTGCAGCAGGATCCTGTTGAGCTGCTCCATCTGCAGGGCGTAGCAGGCCTCCATCTCCCTCAGGCTGTTTTCCAAGCTGATCTTCGTATTTCTCATGGAGTCCAGGTCGATCTCCAAGGATTGGGCTGTACGTCTCAGCTCTGTGAGTGTCATCTCAGCAGCTTCAACCTCAGTGGACTGTGTGGTGACCACTACGGTGCTCTCCTCAATCAGCTGAGTCCAGTACTTGTCCAGCTCCTCTCGGTTCTTCCGAGCCAGCTCGTCATATTGAGCCCGGATGTCTGCCATGATCTTGGCGAGGTCCTGAGATTTGGGGGCATCTACCTCCACGGTCAACTCAGAGCTGGCAATCTGGGCTTGTAGGCCGTTTACTTCCTCTTCATGGTTCTTCTTCATGAAGAGCAACTCCTCCTTGAGAGCCTCGATCTCTGTCTCCAGCTGCAGCCAAGTGACGTTGGTGTCATCGATGACCTTGCAGAGCCCAAGGATGTCGCTCTCCACAGACTGGCGCATGGCCAGCTCTGTCTCATACTTGACTCTAAAGTCATCAGCAGCAAGACGGGCATTGTCAATCTGCAGAACGATGCGGGCATTGTCCACGGTATTTGCGAAGATCTGAGCTCTCAGGTCCTTGATAGTCTTCAAGTAATGGCCCCAGTCTCTGACCTGGGGTCCCTTCTTCTCCAGATGCTCCCAGATTTTGCTCTTCAGCTTCCGATTCTCGGTCTCCAGGCTCCTCACTCTGTCCAGGTAGGAGGCCAGGCGGTCGTTCAGGCTTTGCATGGTCTCCTTCGTGTTCTGGATGTCTCCCATTCCTGCCAGACCCCTGGCCATCCCCGCAGCCAGGCCCCCGACCCCCATGCCGCTCCAGAAGCAGGCGGAGTGCAATACGGAGATGCGGGAACCAGAGCCCCCGGCGCCTGCACAGACTCTGGCCGCGCTGCTGACTGGCCGGGTGCCGTAGCTGGGCACCCAGACGGAGCCCACGGGCCAGTAGTTGGTGGAGAAGGTGGAGCGAGTGGTGAAGCTCATGCTGCCCGGGGAGGAGAGCGAGAGGACAGGACTCAGGCTTTGCTGACGACCTGTGCCCTTTGTCTTTACAAGGGAGATATCAATGTCAGTCACAGATGAAAACGGGATTTAGATTATAGCAAATACCATCTCTTGTGGGCATCTCTATCCCAACAATGCCAATTCTCTCTGTTCTCAGCCTACTGGTTCTTCATTTCTTACACCTTCATTCCTATCACTTGTCGCATAGGTACCCTGTCCCTAGATTGTTTGAGAGGCCTAGTACTCTGGGAAACAGAGAGTCAAGGAAGTATTAATACCTTCTAAGAGGTCTCCAGATAGCCTCAGCTCTTCTCTTTTGCTTCCCACTATAACCAAACCCTGTTGGTTACACATTCCATATATAACCAGAATCCAGTAACTCATTCCCCAATTACAACCACCCTGTTGTAAACCACCATCATTTCTTGCCCGGACAATTTGAAATAAACTCCAAATGGATCCCTACTTCACCAGTTGCCACGCTACACCTAGGCACACAATCCATGCTCCGTATATTCCATAGCTTTAGTGTTTTATCTTGAAATAATTTTAGACTTACAGTTATGTTGTGAAAACAGGACAGAGCACTGCCATATACCCTTCACCCAGATTCTCCTAGTGCTAATATCTTGTATAACCATAGTTCACTTATCAAAGCTAAGAAAAATACACTGATACAATATTATTAATTAAATTACAGACTTGATTTGGATTTCACCATTTTCCACTAATGTCCTTTTTCTGATTCAAGATCAGATCCAGGATACCATGTTGCATTTAACTGTCATGTCTCCTTAGTCTCTGCCACTCTATGACAGTTTCTGAGTCCTTCTTTGCCTTTCATACCCTTGACACTTCTGAAAGATATTGGTCAGGGATTTTGTTAAATGTCCCTCAAGATGGTTTTGTCTGATGTTTTTCATGGTCAGATTCAGGTTAGGTATTTATGGCAAGAAGACCACAGAAGTGATCTGTTCTTTTCAGTGTATATTTAGTGTAAATGATGTAAATGTGTCTTATGATTGGCAATGTCAACTCTAATCACTTGATTAAGGTGGTATTTGTCAGGTTTCTCTACTCTCAAGGTACCATTTTTTCCTTTGCAATCAATAAATATCTTATAAGATGACTGAGCAAATATCCTCTTCCTCATCCTACTCTATGCACTGAGTTTAGTAACCATCAATGATCCTTGCCTGTAATAATTATTACTGTGACATTTGCCCAATGGTGATTGTCTATCTCCTTCATTCCTTCCACTTTTATTCATTGAAATTTTACTGTAAGGAGGAGCCATCCCATTTCTCCCATTAATTAACTAATATCAGACGGGCGCAGTGTCTCGTGCCTGTAATCCCAGCACTTTGGGAGGCCAAGGCAGGTGGATCACCTGAGCTTAAGAGTTTGAGACCAGCCTGACCAACATGGTGAAACCCTGTCTCTACCAAAAATACAAAATTAACCAAGCGTGGCGGCATATGCCTGTAGTCCCAGCTACTCAGGAGGCTGAGGCAGGAGTATGACTTGAACCCAGAAAGCAGAGGTTGTGGTGGGCTGAGATCGCACTATTGCACTCTAGCCTGGGGAACAAGAGTGAAACTTCGTCTCAAAAAAAAAAAAAATTTACAAATATCACTGTGGATTCGTGGATACTTACTGTATTCTATGGATTATAATTTATTGCTATTGTTATTTATTTTGTTGCTCAGTGTGTCACAGATTTGGCCATTTGGAGCTCCTTCAGGTTGAATCTTATGGGTTTTTTTTTCTTGCATACTCCTATCATTTTATGAGCACATTATTACTTTCTGAGACCACAAAATGTTCCAGGCTAATCTTATATTTTCTTGCTCCAGCTCTTGGATTAACTGTATCTCCAAGGACTCTAATTATTTTCACTGACTAATGATACATAGATGATAGATGTGTTTATTGCTGCTGCGGTGTCATTGGTTCTAAGCTCTCTCAAGGGACATAGCTAGGGGATTCAGTGCACAGAATGCAGACAATAATAGTAAAATATACTTTAAAAAAAGAAAAGACATCAGCAAAGTAGTGGAATAGGATGCTCCTGACTTTCCCTCCTCCCATGGATGCAACAAATAAACATCTACACATGGATCAATTCCCTCTGAGAGAAAGCCCGAAACTGAGAGATTCTTATATACTGGGAAACTGAGAAAATAGCCTCATTAAAACAGGTAGAAAAAGCTGAGACACACTCAAGCATAAACTCCACTCCAGCTACAATATTTCACAACTGGCGAAGGAATCTCCAACTCCCAGCTCCTCCCTGAGGAGTGAAGGATTTGGACCACACATAGTACTTTTATGAGGCTGGGCTAAAATGCCCAGTGTCCAGTTTCTCCCTGGAAGAGGTTTGTTTGCTCATTTTTCCAGCTGCTGCCTGAGGGTCTGGCTAACTAGCCTGCACAAAAGAAGACAGCAAAAGAAAAAAAGAGGGATAAAAGAACCACAAGATAAGCAGAAAACAGTTAACAACATGGCAATAGTAAATCCTCTCACATCAATAACTATGTTAAATGTAAATGGACTGAATGCAACAGAAAAAGAAATAGGGTGGCCGAATGCACCCTATAAAAGAATCCAGCTAAATATTGCCTACAAGAAACTCAGTTTAGATTTACAGACACACATAGGCTAAAAGGAAAAAGATGAATTTAAAAATTCCATGCAAATGGTAGCCAAAAGAAAGCAGAAATGCCTAAACATAACAGATAAAGGAGACTTTAAGTCAAAAACTGTCTTTAGAAACAAAGAAAGGCATTACATAATAACAAAAGATTCCGTTCAATAGGAAGATATAACAACTTTAAATATATACACACCCAAAATCACAGCACCTAAGTATATAAAGCAAATATTGACAGATTTGAAAGAGTAATTGAAAGCAACACGATAATGATAGGGGACCTCAATACCCCAGTTATAATAATAGATAGAAAATTCAGACAGAAAATCAATAAAGGAACAGTGAACCTGAACAAGACTATAGACCAAATAGATTTAACAGCCATACACAGAACTTTTCAACCAACAGCAGAATACACATTTTTATCAAGTATACATAAAACATTCTCCAAAATATTTCATGTGTTAAGTGAAATAACAGGCCTTAAAAAACTTATGAAGGTTGAAATCATATCAAGTATTTTTTTCTGACCACAATGGAATGAAACTAGAAATCAGTATCAGCAATAAAATGGAAAAACTCACAAATACATGAAAACTAAGTAACATACTCTTGAACAATCACTGGGTGAAAGAGGAAATCAAAAGAAAATTTTTAAAGTATCTCAAGACAAATGAAAACAGAAACATAACATACTAAAACATATGGGATACAGCAAAAACAGTAATAAGAGGGAAGCTATAGTGATAAACACCTACATTAAAAAAGAAGAAGCCAGCCTGGGCAACATGGTGACGCCTTATCTCTCCAAAAAGTTTTAAAATTAGCCAGACATGTTGGTGCACACCTGTAGTCCCAGCTACTCTGGAGGCTGAAGTGGGAGGACCGCTTGAGCCTAGGAGGTGAAGGCTGTAGTGACCTGTGATTGCACCACTGCACTCTAGCCTGGGCAACAGAGCAAGACCCTGTCTCAAAATATATATATAAGTAATTAAAGTAAATAAATACATAAATAAATAAATCTCAAATAAATAACCTAAGTTTATACCTCAAGGAGCAAGGAGCTAGAAAAACTAAACCCAAATGTAGCAGAAGAAAAGAAGTAATAAATGCCAGAGCCAAAACAAATTAAATAGATAATAGAAAAACTCTTTTAAAAAATTAACAAAACTAAGAGATTTTTTTAAAAAATAAATTAATTAATCAACAAACCCTTAGCTAGGCTAACTAAGAAAAAAGAAAGAAGATACAAATAAATAAAATCATAAATGAAAGAGGAAAGGTTATAAATGCTTCAGGAACAAAAAAGATCATAAGGGACTATTTTGAGCAATTATATGCCAACAAATTGGATAATCTAGAGGAAATTGATAAAGTCCTAGAAATACATAACTACCAAGATTGAATCAAGAAGACATAGAAAGCCTGAACAGATCAATTACAAACAGAGACTGAAGTAGCCATATAAAATCTCTCGGCCGGGGTAGTGGCTCACACCTATAATTCCAGCACTTTGGGAGGCCAAGGTGGGTGGGTAACATGAGGTCAGGAGTTCGAGACCAGCCTAGCCAACATGGTGAAACCCCATCTCTACTAAAAATATGAAAATTAGCTGGGTGTGGTGGCGGGTGCCTGCAATCCCAGCTACGCAGGAGGCTGAGACAGGAGAATCACTTGAACTTGGGAGGCGGAGGTTGCAGTAAGCAGAGATTGCCACTGAATTTCACCCTGGGCAATAGAGTAAGACTCCGTCTCAGGGGAAAAAAAAAAATCTCCCAACAAAGAAAAGCCCGTGATGACAAGGCCTCATTGGTAAATTCTACCAAACATTCAAAGAAAAATTAATACCAATCCTTCTTAAACTCTTTCAGAAAATAGAAATAGAGGGAACACTTTCAAACTCATTTTATGAGGCCAGTATCACCCTAATCTCAAAGTCAGACAGAGACAAACAAGAAAAGAAAACAACAGGCTAATATCTCTGATGAATATAGTTGCAAAAATCTTTAATAAAACATTAGCAAACCAAATTCAACAATACATCAAAAAGATTATGCATCATTGCCAACGAGACTTATACCAGGGATGTAAGGTTGGTTTAACATACACAAATCAATCAATGTGATATACTACATTAACAGAAAGAAAGAAAAAAATCACATGATCAGCTCAACAGATGCAGAAAAAGCATTTGACAAAGTTCAATAAAAACTCTCAAAAAATAGGTAGAGAATAAAATTTCCTCAACATAATAAAGGCCATTTATGAAAAGCCCACAGCTAATATAATAATCAATGAGAAAAACTGGGCCAGGCATGGAGGCTCATGCCTATACTTCTAGCACTCTGGGAGGCTAATGGGGGGAGGTTTGCTTGAGCCCTGGAAGGTCAAGTCTGCAGTGAACCAAGATTATGCCACTGCACTCCACCCTGGGCAACAAAACAAGATCCTGTTTGAAAAAAAAGTAAAAGAAAAACTGAAGATTTTTCCTCTGAGATCTGGTACATGGCAAGGAAGCCCATTCTTGCCACTTTTGTTCAACACAGTATTGGAAGTACTAGTAAGAAACATCAGACAAGAAAAAGAAATAAAAGGCATCCAAATCAGAAAAAAAATAAAAGTATCCCTGTCTGCAGATGCCATAAACCTATATGTAGAAAACCATAAGACTGCACACACACGTACACACACACACACACACACACACACACACAAACCTGCTAGAACTAATAAATGAATTCAGTAAAGATGCAGGATACAAAATCAACAAACAAAAATCAGTCAAATTTCTTTATACCAGAAAAGACCATCTGAAAAAGAAATTTTTAAAAATCCCATTTAAAATAGCATCAACATTCCCTGAAGAGACCAATAACAAGCTCTAAAATTCAATCAGTAATAAATAGGCTACCAACCAAAAAAAAAGTCCAGGACCAGACAGATTCACAGCCAGATTCTACCAGATATACAAAGAAGGGGTGGTACCATTCCTACTGAAACTATTTCAAAAAATTGAGGAGGAAGGACTCTTTTCCCCAATTCATTCTATGAGGTCAGCATCATCCCCATACCAAAACCTGGCAGAGACAAAACAAAAAAAAAAAAGAAAACTTCAAGCCAATATCCTTGAAGAACATTAGTAAAAATCCTCAACAAAATACTTGCAAACTGAATCCAGTGGCACATCAAAAAACTAATCCACACAATCAAGTAGGCTTTATCCCTAGAATGCAAGGTTGGTTCAACATATGCAAATCGATACACATGATTCATCATATAAACAGAACTAAAGACAAAAACCGAATGATTATCTCAATAGATGCAGAAAAGGCTTTTGATAAAATTCAACACCCCTTCATGTTAAAAACTCTCAGTAAACTAGGTATTAAAGGAACATATCTCAAAATAATAAAAGCCATCTAAGACAAACCCACAGCCAACATCATACTGAATAGGCAAAAGCTCAATGCCTTCTCTTTGCAAACAGGTAAAAAAAAAAAAACAGGGATGCCCTCTCTCACCATTCCTATTCAACATAGAATTGGAAGTCCTGGCCAGAGCAATCAGGCAAGAGAAAGAAAGAAAGGGCATCGAAATAGGAACAGAAGAAGTCCAACTACCCCTGGTTGCAGACAATATAATTCTATATCTAGAAAACTCCAGGGTCAGCCCAAAAGCCCCTTCAGCTGATAAACAACTTCAGTGAAGTTTCAGGATACAAAATTAATGTATAAAAATCACTAGCATTCCTATATGCCAACAACAGTCAAGCCAAGAGCTAAATCAGGAATGCAGTTCCATTCACAATTGCCACAAAAGAGAATAAAATACCTAGGAATACAGCTAACTAGGGAAGTAAAAGATCTCTACAATCAAAATTACAAAACACTGCTCTAAGAAATTAGCGATAACACAAACAAATGGAAAAACATTTTATGCTCTTGGATAGAAAGGATCAATATTGTTTAAATGACCATATGGCCCAAAGCAATTTACAGATTCAATGCTATTCCCATCAAACTACCAATGACATTCTTCACAGAACTAGAAAAAAAACTATTTTAAAATTCATATGGAACCAAAAAAAAAAAAAAAGCCCAAACAGCCAAGGCAATCCTAAGCAAAAAGAACAAAGCTGGAGGCACCACATTAACAAACTTCAAACTATATAGGGGTACAGTTACCAAAACAGCATGGTACTAGTACAAAAACAGGCACATAGGCCAATGGAACAGAATAGAGAGCTCAGAAGTAAGGCCAGACACTTACAACCATCTGATCTTTAGCAAAGCTGACAAAAATGAGCCACGTAGAAAGGACTCCCTACTCAATAAATGTGGTGGGTTAGCCATATGCAGAAGATTGAAGCTGGACCCCTTCCTTAAACCATATACAAAAATCAACTCAAGATGAATTAAAGACTTAAATGTAAAACCCAAAACTATAAAAATCCTGGAAGACCACCTATGCAATACCATCCTGGACATAGGAACTGGCAAAGATTTCATGATGAAGACACCAAAAGCATTAGCAACAAGAGCAAAACTTGACAAATGGGATTTAATTAAACTAAAGAGCTTCTGTGCAGCAAAAGAAACTATCAATACAGTACTATCAATACTATCAATACAGTAAACCATCAATATAGTAAATTATCAATACAGTAAACAACCTACAGAATGGGAGAAAATATGCATCTGACAAAGGTCAATGTCCAGCTTCTATAAGGAACTTAAGCAAATTTATGAAAGAAAATAACCCCATTAAAAAGTAGGCAAAGGACATGAACAGACACTTTTCAAAAGAAGACATACAAGCAGCCAACAAGCATATGAAAAAAAAAGCTCAATATCACTGAGCATTTGAGAAATGCAAATTAAAACCACAATGAGATACCATCTCACACCAGTCAGAATGGCTATTACTAAAAAGTCAAAAAATAACAGATACTGGCAAAGTTTCGGAGAAAAGGGAACACTTATACACTGTTGGTGGGAGTGTAATTAATTCAACCATTGTGGAAAGCAGTATGGCGATTCCCCAAAGAGCTAAAAGCAGAACTCTCATTCATCCCAGCAATCCCATTACACAGTATATACCCAGAGTAATATAAATCATTCTACCATAAAGACATATGCACACATTATGTTCATTGCAGCACTATTCACAATAGCAAAGACATGAAATCAACCTAAATGCCCATCAACAACAGACTGCATAAAGAAAATGTGGTACATACATACCATAGAACACTGTGCAGTCTTGTTCCTAAGAAGGAACAAGAGCACATCCTTTGCAGGAACATGGAGAGAGCTGGAGGCCATTATCCTTTGCAAACTTACCCAGGAACAGAAAATCAAATACCACATGTTCTCACCTATAAATGGGAGCTAAGGCCAGGCATGGTGACTCACACCTGTAATCGCAGCACTTTGGGAGGCCAAGGCAGGTGGATCACTTGAGGCCAAGAGTTGGAAATCAGCCTGACCAACATGGCGAAACCCTGTCTCTACTAAAAATACCAAAACAAAAAATATCTGAGTGTGGTGGTACACGCCTGTAATCCAGCCACTTGGAATTCTAAGAATCACTTGAACCTGGGACACAGAGGCTGCAGTGAGCCAAGATAGCGCCACGGAACTCCAGTGAAAGTCTGTCTCAAAAAAAAAGAAAACAAAACAAATCATTTCCATTGAGAAAAATAAAAGTTAAAAAAAAATAAAATAAATAAATGAGAGCTAAATGATGAGAACACATGGACACACAGAGGGGAACAATAGTCACTAGCACCTACTTGAGGTAGGAGGAGAGAGAGGATCAGAAAAAATAACTATTGGGTACTAGGTGTAGTACCCAGGTGACAAAATAACCTGTACAACAAACCCCCATGACACAAGTTTACCTATATGACAAACCTGCACATGTAGCCCTGAACCGAAAAGGTTTTTTCAAAAAAAGAACAATTCTTCTCAGACCAAGAACTGTCTATAAGTCATGCTCATTAAAATTATTTGCTGTGTATTTAAATAAACAGATAAAATAGCACCAACAAGAATAAAATAGGAATAAATTTAACCAAGGAAGTAAAAGATGTGTACACTGAAAACTATAAAACATTGATGGAATAAAATGAAGAAAATACAAATAAATAGATATCCTGTGCTAATAAGAGAAAAACAAACAAACAAAAAAAAGTTTAAAAATATTGTTAAACTGTCCATATGATATCATTTGAATGTGTGTCCAGATCTCCAAATCTCATGCTGAAATATGATCTCCAATATTGGAGGTGGGACCTAGTGTGAGGTGTCTGAGACATGGGGGTAGATCCTTCATGAATAGCTTGGTTTCCTCCTCATGATAACGAGTGAGTTCTCTGAGTTCATGCAAGATCTGGTTGTTTTGAAAGAGTGATCGCACCTCCCTCCCTCCCTTTCTCCCCCTCCCTTCCCCCTCCCCTTCCTTCCCTCTCCCCTTCTCTCCCCTCCCCGTCCTCCCCCTTCTCTCCCCTCCCTGTCCTCCTCCTCCTCTTCTTTCTTCTCTCTCTCTCTCTCTCTCTCTCTCTCTCTCTCTCTCTCTCCCTCCCTGCGGCCCCCCACCATGTGATATGCAATATGCCTGCTCCTCCTTCACCTTCTGCCATGATTGTAAATTTCTTGAGGCCCTCACCAGAAGCTGAGTAAATGCTGGTGACCTGCTTGTACTGCCTGCAAAGCCATGAGCCAAAATAAACCTCTTTTCTTTATAAATTTCCCAGCATCAGGTATTCTTTTATAGCAATGCAAATGGAGTAACACACATTACTCAATACTATATACAGATTTAATGAAATCTTTTCAAAATTCCAATGGCATTTTTAACAGAAATAGAAAAAATAATTTAAAAATTATTATGGTACCACAAAAATTCGAAATAGCCAAAACAATCTTGAGAAAGAAAAATAAAGTTGGAGGTATCACACTTCCTGATTTCAAATTATATTACAAAGCTATAGTAATCAAGACAGCATGGTACTGGCATTAAAACACAAACATATAACAATGGATTAAAACAGAGAGCCCAGAAATAAACTCAAGCATATATGGTCAACTAATTTTCAACAAGTCCAACAAGAAGACAAAATGGGGAAAGGATAGTCTCTTCAATAAATGGTTTGGGAAAACCAGATGTCCATATGCAAAAAAATGAAACTAGACCTTTATTTTACACCATACACAAACATCAGCTCAAAATGATTAAAGACTTAAACATAAGACGTGAAACCAAAAAACTCCTGGAAGAAAACATAGGGGGAATGCTCTTGATATTGACCTTGACAATGATTTTTTTATATGGCATCAAAAGTACAAGCAACAAAAGCAAAAATAAACAAGTGGGACTATATCAAACTAAAAAGCTTCTGTGCAGCAAAGAAAACAATCAAGAAAATGAAAAAATAACCTACACACTACAAGAAAATATTTGTAAACCATACATCTAATAAGAAGTTAATATTCAAAATATATAAGGAACTCTTACAACCTAACAGCTAAAAAACAGATAACTGGACTAAAAATAGACAAAGGACTGGAATATTTTTCCAAAGAAGACATAAAAATGCCAACAGCTATATGAAACGGTGCTCAACATCACTAACCATCATGGAAATGCAAATCAAAAGCACAAGGGGATATCACCTCACACCTGTTAGGATGGCTATTATCAAAAAGACAAGAGATAACAAGTGTTGGCAAGGGTGTAGAGAAAAGGGAGTCCTTGTGCACTGTTGGTGGGGATGTAAATCAGAACAGCCATTATGAAAAACAGTATGAAGTTTCCTCAAAAACGTAAAAATAGAACTACTATTAGTATTTTGTTTGATATGACCCGACAATCCCTCTAGTGGGTATATACCCAAAGGAAATGAAATCAGCACCTCAGAGGGATAGCCACATTCCCATGTTCATTACAGCTTTATTCATAATAGCTAAAATATAGAAACAATGTATGCCCATCAAAGAATGAACGGATAAACAAATTGTGGCACATACTGTTTATTAGCCTTCAAAAAAAAAAAAAGGAAGGAGGTCAGGCATGGTGGTTCACACCTGTAATCACAGCACTTTGGGAGACTGAGGTGGGAAGATTGCTTGAGCCCAGGAATTCAAGACCCTGGGCAACATACTGAGACCCTGTCTCTACAAAAAAAAAAAAAAAAAAAAAAAAAAAAAAAAAATCTGGCGTGGAAAGTCACAGGTTGTGCCAATGGGGGCGTGCCCCGGGGGGAGCGCACGGCCCTTCAACCCCCCCCTCCCAGGGTCAGGAGAC